>PITA01006024.1:0-104374 GCA_004023965.1 Spilogale gracilis | reverse complement strand
AGGAATCTCCACACTGTTTTCCAAAGCGGCTGTACCAGTTTACATTCCCACCAACAGTGTAAGAGGGTTCCCCTTTCTCCGCAGCCTCTCCAACACTTGTTGTTTTCTGTCTTGTTAATTTTGGCCATTCTGACTGGTGTAAGGTGGTATCTTAGAGTGGTTTTGATTTGAATTTCCCTGATAGCTAGTGACGCTGAACTTGAGATAAATTTTTATGAACTATTTTACTGCATTTTTCTTCTGTTATTTTTGAGACATTTTATGTATATGTGAAATATATATATACACACATATGGAATTTATATTGTACACACCTATACATATGTACTATATATATTATGTATATAATCGTCTCAAAAATACATATTATTATAATAAATAAATAAATATTCCGCCTTAGCACCGATGACTAATATATCTTAGGTCTTTTTTCTTCACTCTTCTGCATTTCCAGTTTGTGCTTTAATGAATATTCTTTGCACTCACATCTTTTGTATTTGAGATTATTTCCTTAGGATAGGTTCTTGGGACTAGAATTCTTGGATTAGATATTTTATTCATTTTTATATATTTTGAAACACACTGCCAAATAATTTTAACTGTGAAAAAAATAAAATGACGGCAATTTTATAACTCTCAGTTGTAATGAAGGAGCCCCTTTCCTCACACCATGCTCAACCTCAAGCATTCTCATTGTCTGTTATTTCTCGTAGATAATTTGGCTAGATAGCAGCAGCAACACAAAATTCATTGTTTCTTTGAGAATTCTTAGAGAGCTGGTGTTATTTCCTAATTGATCCTTCTGTGAATTCTCTCTTGATGTCTCTTGTTCACAAGTGTGATTTTTCTGTTAACCCCTGGCTATTATTTGGATCAAACACTTCCCCACGTGTTACTTACCTTTTTATTATTATTTTCTCTCCCTACTCTAGATAAAGTTTTAAGTTGGGGCGCCTGGGCGGCTCAGTTGCATAAGCAGTTGCTCTCGGCTCAGGTCATGATCCCAGGGTCCTGGGATCGATCCCACATGGGGCTCCCTGCTCATCAGGGAGACTGCTTCTTCCTCTGACCTTCGTCCTGCTTGTGCTCTCTCCCAAATAAATAAATACAATTTAAAAGAAAAGTTTTGGGTTTTTAATCAGGCAGATGATATACTTTTCTGTTGTCTGGAAGGTCTTTTAGAAGTAATGGGACGCCTGGATGAACAGCAAAAACATTGTGTTGAATCATAGAAGTCTTACCCAGAGTATATACTGTTTGATTTTATTTATTTGACGCTCTAGAACAGGCAAAGCTATTCTGTGGGGGAGAAATCAGAACCTTGTTACCTTTGGGGAGTGGGAGTGAGGGATTAGCTAGGAAGGGGCATGAGGGAATTTTCTGAGAGTGAGAGTGTTCTAAGTCTTCATAGAGGTTTGGGGTCGCATGGATGTAGTATGCATTTCTCAAAACTTATTTAAATGGTATGTTAAAAGAAAGAAGTAATGGGACATTTGCCTGGGTGTAGGTATCATGTACCTGAGATTATGGATGTGAAAGCACTCTTATAAATTGAAAGACACACTAGCAATAAAAGAAGCAATGACTCATTAACCCCTATAATTTTGCCACATTTTGAAATTAAACCACTGGGTGTAGTATTATCTAGATAAGCACTGTCCAGTAAAAAATACCACAGGCCCCACAAGTAATTATAAATTTTCTACCAGCCACATTAAAATAGTAAAAATAAATAGGTGAAATTGAATTTCATATCTTCATTTTAACCCAATGTATTCAGAATACTATCATTTCGACATGTCACTATAAATCTCCCAATGAGGCATTTTACATTCTTTTCTTTTTTCCCCTTTGGTATAAAGTCTTCAGAATCCCATGTGTCTTTTACACTTAGAGCGTTTCTGCATTCAGCCCCGCCGCGTGTGGCTGCTGGTAAGGGAACTGGACGGCACGGGGCTAGCCGCTAAAGGATAGCCCCGTCTCCACTGTCTTCTAGATGCTGGGTTCAAACAACCCGTTCTTAAATCTAAACCTGTACTTGGGAGCAGAAGCCACTGAAAGAATCGGTTTTTTCTACCTTGACAGAAACTGAAGTCCCCCTTTCCTCTCCGTGAACAGCAATGTTGTCTTATCCCTTCCTTTTGGTGACAGCAATGAATTGTCCTAGGACTTTGGGCTGGTTCCAGCTAGTTGCTTGGGAATAACAAACAGTGTCACCTGCAGACTCCAAGCCCCCATTCCTCGCACTGGCAGCGTTCCCCAAATCACATCTTGAGTCTGGCCCTTCTCCTAACTCTGAAGCTGGGAGTGGGCTGGGACCCCCAAATTAGAACTGATATGAAATCTCATTGCTCAGAAGCTCCGTTCGTCCATGGTCTTGCTGGCAGACTTTGGCAGCAGGAACTGTGAGCTATCCTTTGGCTTAATCTAGTTAAAACCAGATAAAGAATTAGGTCAAGGGCCTCTGGCTGTAAGGCAGTCCGGTTTCCGGAGCCCTGTCAGGGCTGGGGAATGAAAATAAACAAGGAGAGGTGGAAAGGCTTTGCTTGGTATTTATGTCTGATCTGTTCTAGGTCAACATTCTAGCTTTAGTTCTAGGTCAAAACACATGAGCATTGCAGAGGGTAGTGGGACAGCATTAAAGCGATCAGGGTAAGGAGGTGCCTCTCCAAGGCGCTCCAGACCATAATTCCAGGGTGCTGTTAAGGGTTTGAGACCCCAAGTTGTATGTAAAGTCAAACTGCCCAAACTGCCAGAGCTTTGAGAAGTTTCACTTTACTATCTTCTAAGTCTTGGAGCATCTCCAAGTGGGGCCTATGGGTCTGGTAGTCAGCCCAGCAGGCTGGTCCTAGACCTGGGGTATTGTGAACCCCACTAGGCCCAGCTTTCCCTGGGATTCAGAGGAAGAGCAAGTGGATAGTTCTGGAAGGTCCATAGGGAGGAAACCCAGATGCAGATCTGTAACCCGGAAGTGTGTTCTTACGTCACTGAAGAGATGGGTCTGATCAGAGTTGGAGAGAGAGAACTGCATCGGAGTCTGTCCTACCCCGCCAAAAAGGCTCATTTCCAAAGACCCTAACCACCAACGCGTGCTCTAGATGGACGAGCTGTCCCAGTGGAAGTGATAAAGCTAACCCTGTTGGAAGCAGCTGGAGCGCCTCCGAGCCCCGGAGCCCCCAAGAACTTAAGTGCCAGGTCCCTGGGCCCTCCTTGGCCACCACTCCTCACTGCCCCTTCCTCCAAGGCCCATCTCTCTGCTGTTTATCCTTTCCTATGCCGAGTTTCTTAGCTCTGTCATTTGATCCTGTGCCATTTGGGGCGAGGGGAAGGCAGAGGGCTAATGAGTGGCCTGGCTGTCTAGGAACAGTGAAATACAATCCTGTCTTTCCCACTTAGACACCCTATCTGGCGGATGGAGAAAAGAGGCTTTTATAGCCCTGAAAGAGGATGCCGCTCGTGGCCTCGACACTGTTCCCAACCAGCTGTGTTTAAAGGCAGCTTCTCTGGCTACAGGAGCGTGGCCTCCTTTTCTGGCCCGCACTCCCCAGCCCGGCCCTTGCACTGGCATCTGGTTGCCCTGGCATCCGGTCTCTCCTCCGGCTGCTGGGCGGTGAGGAGTGAGTCAACGAGGGGCAGCTGGAGAGCAGAGGCGGGGGCCTCTCCCTGTTCTGGACCCGAGTGGCTGTGCCAGAAGCTGCTTTTGGAATGTCCCTGCACGTTGTGTTCCATTTCTCTCCTTGTGTCCCAGTTTCCACGCTGGTGACAGGGAAGGACAACAGAGTGGGCTAAATTCGGGCCTAACTGAGGGGCAGCTTAGGATACTAGGAGGAGCGTGGGATACGGAGTTAGATAGACTTGCATTTACATTTTAGGTTCTCCTGCTAACAGCTGTGAGATCTCCGCTGGGTATTTTAAACTGTCAGAGCCTCACTTCACACAGGCCTCTAGAAAGAACTCTATGAATCTATCGCCCTGGATTTTATGCCTGGGACGGCTCATGCCACACAGGCGGGCCTCGGCATCTCTTATTACTTAAAGAGACAAAAGCGAGAAGAACTTCTGAAATATCAAATGCTTGGTCAGGCACAGAATGCCAGAGGGGAATGGAGTATTTTGTTGAATTTCACCTTTCTCAACTTCATCGTTTCCCCAAAATATGGAAATCAAAATATCTTGAGTATACAAACCAGCCTTGTCCACAAAGGGTGTGGATTAGAGCCCAAGAGACTTCTGGTAAGATTTACTGCCGGTTTCTAGATCAGAAAAGGCACTGAATCACTGTCAGAATGCAGCCTTTATGTGATTTGTCATATTTCTTTGAATTCAGCAAACTCACGGTGGGGGGCGGGGGGCACCGCTGTGTACGCAGGACTGTGGATGAATCCAGGTTCTTCTACCCGAGGATCCTGTAGTCTAGTAGAGAAGGGGACGTTACCAATACCTTCATACCAATGTCTATACAGTAAATAGCCCTACAACAGTTTTCATAAAGGGGCTGAAGAATTTCAAAAGAAAAAGCAGTTACTTTAAATTAGTAAGAAAGGCGAAGGTCTCTGAAGGTGGTGACCTTTGTGCCGAGCCTTGGAGAGTGGATAGGATTTAGGTGGCTCTCGAAGAGGAGGTGAGTGAACGTGGCGGAAGGCACAGAGGTGCAAGGAGCGCTGGAGAACAGACTGGAGGTCCCACACAGCAGGGGCACACACGTGGGCCAGGGTTGCGGGGGAGGCTATGGTGGCTCCAGCCTGGAGAGTCGGCGCATGGCCAGCCTGCTTGGAATTTTAGCTTCATTCAGTAAGTACTGCAGCACCACCCAAGGTTTTGAGTGGAGAAATGACCCAACCTCACCTGGAGGAAGAGAGCTGGTCGGGAGATAGTAGCTTCTGCAAGGAGACGGAGGGACCAGTTTCTGCGGCTGCTCCGCTAGTTTAGGCTGATGTGGTGGGAATAGTGTGGTGGGTGGTGGATCAGTAGAAGCAGATGACTGGCTTGGATTGAGGTGGGCAGGACTGAGGCGAGCGGGCAGCAGAGAGCCCAGCTGGGGACGTGGGAGGGCGGTTTTTTGCTTCAGGGAGGTTGGCAAGGAGTCTCGCTGGCTCTGTAGAGTGGCCTGGGCAGCAACCCTTCCATGTGGAGACCTTCAGCAGCCCATGGGGTCGGGAGGAGATCGGGGGTGACCAACAGAGAAGTAGTGACCATGGGAGATGAGGCTTTGGGTGGGGGGATCATCTGGGCAGATAGAGATGCCTCCGGCAGAGTTGTAGGGAGAGGAAGAGGCAAAGGAGGAAGAGGGAGCTGCCATGAAAGGAAGAGGGGGAGGGAAGTCAGCGGGAGCATGCTCTGTGGAGGTGCCCGATCCCAATCTCAGACCTGCTGCTGCTCCCTCCGGGGAAAGACTGGATCCTTCCATACCAGACAGTGTCAGGATGGAGGCTGGTGGAAGAGTCCTTGTGTCCTGCCCAGAGTGGGCTCTTCACAGAGGCGCCTTCCTGCTTCCCTTTCGCACAGAAACCTGGAGAGGCACACTAGTAGGGGAAGGCTGTCAGGAATCCATGTGTTAGGTAGGGCGAGGGCCTTTGGAAGGGACATCCAGCTGCCCCTGACTGGTCATGAGTGAGCTGAGAAGGTGGGGAAGGCAACTTGGCACACTCTGTGGGTAACAGCTCTAAAGGGGGCCGACTGCCAGGGACTGGTGAATTGTGTGTGTGTGGGGGGGGGCGGCAAGCACGTGACAATAGCAGGTGGAAGTTCCCCAGGGAAACGTGGGCCGTGAGGGGAGGCCTGGAGAGTGGGCTAGAGCTTGAGCCAACAGCAGGGGTGGAGGGACAGGACACTGTGCAGCTCGCGTCAGGGAGTACCCCGCTGTCCTTTAAAGAAGAATGAGCTAATTCCTTCCAAAGTCCTTTTTCTTGAATGTGGCATATGAGGTCAAGGTTTTGACTGTGTGTTGAAAGCTGCATATGGGTGAGGTCTGGGAGGAGGACATAAGTGCCCTCGCCTGCGGTGCCTGTCACCTGCCCTTTGGGGAGGACATGGCCGCGGTTAGGCATCTGATAACCCCATAATCTTGCAAGCTTCGCAGAAGAGGGCTGCAAGCTCCCCGGGGACTTTTCCAAGGAAGGGAGGTTAATGTGGCTGGCTTCCTTTTGGAATGAGAAGGAGGGCAGCGAGGGAGAGGAGCAGAGGAAGGATCTCGGGTGAAGTCTAGGAAACCCAGGGATTTTTTACTCAGTCTTTGAGCCTGAAGCATAGTTGCAGAAAAATATGGGGCGTTTCATGGCTCTCTGGGGCAGACAAACACAGTTCAGGTCAAAATATTGACCTTTCTCCTTGGTCCTCAGAATCTCAGACCTTTGCAGGTTGGGCCGCCCATTACCACCCACCACCCTGGCCTCGGAGGGAGTGGTTTTTCCCCTTGTTGCTCTCACAGAGGACGTGGGGAGCAGGTGGACGGGCAGGAGTGGGGGAAGAAAGGTTCGAGGTCCTCTCCACCTGCTCCGAAATCCCCAAAGAAAGGACTGGAGCACAACTTCCCAGCAAGCCGGCCCTTGAGAAGAATGTTGCTAGGTTTGGTAGCATTCTGGGAATACTTTGTCTCTAGAAAACTTCTCACCCGAGACTTCAGTTCTGTTTTCTTGGTTCCTCCTCGGGCACAGCTGCCCTGGCTTCAGCTTGTTTTTTTTTTTTTTTTCTGATCAGCTGTTCTTCTGCGCTCTTCCTCCACTTCCTTTCTTCCCTTCCCACCTGCTGACCCATCCCTTCCCTTCCTCTTTTAGAGGTAGTGTGGACAGTGTGTTGACTGCATAGCCATGCTGCTGGGACGTGAAGTCCCAGGTCTCACTTACTAGTGTGCACTCTAGCATTTGTCTCGGTTCCCTCATTCTTGTGATAGTAATGAGAGTGTGTTAATAATATCCATCTCCCAGAGTAACACATGTTATGGGAATCACCAGAGTAAATACATGTAAAGGGCTTAGAACAGTGCCTGGGGAGTAACTCCTCTCTCTATGTATTATATCTATCTATCTATCGATCGATCGATCTATCTATCATCTATCTATCTATCTCTCTATTACTCTATCTCTCTATCTCTCCTTTTTTTGTAAATGCCTTAAGACCCTTTTGGATTTTTTCAGTTGATATAGAAAAAATATAATATATTGAAAGGTCCTACAGAAATTACATTTCTAGGGGGCGCCTGGGTGTCTGCCTTCAGCTCAGGTCATGATCCCAGAGTCCTGGGATGGAGCCCTGAATTGGGTTCCCTGCTCAATGGGGAACGTGCTTCTCCCTCTCCTGCTCCCCCTGCTTCTGCTGTCTCTCTCTTATGCTGTCAAATAAACAAATAAATTCTTAAAAAAAGAAATTACATTTCTAGAAATTAAAAATTATATACAGTTGGACCCATGAGTAACATGGGTTTGAAGTGCACAGGTCCACTTACACAAGGAATTTTTTTAAAAAATATTTTATTTATTTGACAGAGAGAAACACAGCCAGAGAGGGAACACAAGTAGGGGGAGTGAGAGAGGGAGAAGCAGGCTTCCTGCCGAGCAGGGAGCCTGATGCGGGGCTTGATCCTGGGTCTCCAGGATCATGACCTGAGCCGAAGGCAGTCTCTTAACCAACTGAGCCACCCAGGTGCCCCACAAGGAATTTTTTTGATAAATACAGTACTGTAAATGCATTGGCCTTATTCTCTTTTCCTTATTATTTTAATAATATTTTCTTTTCTCTAGCTCAGTTTATTATAAGAATACAGAATATAATACACATAATATATAAAATACATGTTAATCAACCATGTATGTTAATGGTAAGGCTTCCGGTCAACAGAAGGTTATTAATACAGTTTATTTTTTAAAGATTTTATTTATTTATTTGAGAGAAAGAGAGATAGTGACAGAGAGTGTGGGTGGGGAGGAGTGGGAGAAGCAGACTCCCCGCTGAGCAGGGAGTCCGATGTGGGACTCCATCCCAGGACCCTGGAATCATGATCTAAACTGAAGGCAGATGCTTAACTGACTAAGCCACCCAGGTGCCCAGAAGTTCAGTTTTGAGGAAATCAAGAGTTATGCGTGGATTTTTTTTAAAAGATTTTATTTTTATTTATTTGACAGAGAGAGAGAGAGAGAGATCACAAGTAGGCAGAGAGGCAGGCAGAGAGAGAGGAGGAAGTAGAGTCCCCACTGAGCAGCGAGCCCGATGTGGGCCTTGATTCCAGGATCCTGAGATCATGACCTGAGCTGAAGGCAGAGACTTTAACCCTCTGAACCACCCAGGCGCCCTGTGCGTGGATTTTTTACTGCACAGGAGGTCAGCACCCCTAACCCCCAAGCTGTTCAAGGGTCGATGGTGGTATATTTCCTATAGAAATTATTCCTTTAAGGTCCAGTGATGAAGGGCTCATTATCTTAAAAAGACTTCATTCTGAAAAGAAAGTTTCTTCTTATGTTGATCTTCCTTCTTGGGGCTTTTCTACCTGTTAGTCTTAGTCCTATATTTTGAGTGTATATAGAGAAGAGAAAAGAAGAGGAATCTTTCGTCCAAGTAGCAACTGTTGGGGTTTAAAGGTGCGCTTGTAGTACTCCCAAAGCCCTGTGACTTACAGATCTGTCTGCCAAGCTGCCGCGACCTGGCTTCAAGCATCTCATCTTGTCTTGGTCCTTCTCCTGGCGGTGCCACTGTGGGACAAGATGCCTCTTCAGGCACCTCCTCCAGGGGTTCTGGACAGAGCGCAGAGATGCTCATGATTAGGGCAGTATAATGTGCATTAGTTTTGGGGGCTACATTTCATGCCTTTAAGGAAGGCTCCACATGCTATTTATTTTGGGAAGCCCACCCTATGCTTGGCACAGAGAAATGCAGACTGAATGCCCCATGTGGGGTGGATTTGCAGCTTCTAGTTGATTCAAACCCTAGACCTGTCTTTGATCTGAACTGCTGTGTCAGTAGGTGCTGGTGTTGTGTCCACCATTTCATCCCCGCAGTAGGATATATCTATTTATTCCTGATAAATTTCAGTGTACTGGTTTGATTTCATAGGTCTCATTTGTTGCATATTTTCAACTCCTGGTTCTCTCCTGATGCCTATCAGCTACCTCTCCTACCTCTGTGGCCTTTGATTTCATGAAGTCAATGATAAAAATGATGACGAGCCACACTGAGCCCTATCCTGCATTACTGAACACCTTTCTCCAGACTGATGTCAACAGTTTTGAGTACCCTTCAGTGGTTGCAGAGCTACTTTGTCTGCATTATCCGTCTCACATTTCTCTGTGAGAAGCAAACATGAGAGGATCTGTTAGCAGATATGCCCGCCCCCCATATTACATATCTCTCTCTGACTTATCTGACATTTCCCACCACATACGAAATGAAGGAGAACTAGAGATGCAGTCCATATGATTTTTCTGTTCTTTAGAGAATCACCCTTCATCGTAAGTAGAAGGTAGCATGAGATGATGTAAACTGGCAAAAATGGAAAGAAAGAGATAGCAGTTAGCAATGTTTAAAAGATTCAGTTTACCAAGAAACTATCATTTTCAAGTAAGTATTGGGGTCCCATTCACTGTGCCATTTCCTGATGTAGATGTTTAACTTTCATACAAGGCAATGTTGTTACAGACGACATGTCGGTGTTGAGTTGAAGTGGAAATTCCCCAAGAGAAATCTATGGTGCACGTGAGGGCCCTTAATTATTTTTGACAGTGATGCTAGAAAGAGTGATGCGGAAGCAAATGGTCTTTTTTTTTTTTTTCTTTTTTTAAGATTTTGTTTAGGGGGGTGATGGTCCCAGAGTCCTTGAATCAAGCCCCACATCGAGCTCCCTGCGCAGCGGGAGGCCTACTTCTCCTTCTCTCACTCCCTCTGCTTGTTTTTCCTCTCTAACTATGTTTCTTTCTGTCAAATAAATAAATAAAATCTTCAAAAAAATAAAAAAGTAAAAAAAAGATTTTATTTACTCATTTGAGAGACAGAGAAAGAGAGCATGAGTGGAGGAGAGAAGGAGAAGCAGATTCCCCACTGAGCAGGGAGCCCAGTGTGAGGCTCAACCCCAAGACCCTGAGATCATTCATGACTTGAGCTGAAGGCAGACGTTTAACCATCAGAGCCCCCCAGGTGCCAGAGGCAAAAGATCTTAGGCATTTTTTAGTTTTAAGGCACATTTAGGAAAATATTGTAATTTTTAGAGGACCATTTTCTATAAAACATATATATATATTTTTTTTTTCTTAAAGATTTTTTAAGGTTTTATTTATTTGAGAGAGAGTGAGCATGAGCAGGGGGAGGGGCAGAGGAAAAGAGAGAGAAGAACAAGCAGACTCCCCACTGAGTGCAAGCCCAACAAGGGGTTGAACCCCAGGACCCCTGAAATCATGACTTGAGCTGAAGTCAGATGCTTAACTGACAAAATTGCTTAGACACCCCTTTAAAAATTTTATTTTTAAGTAATCTCTGCACCTAAAGCGGGACTCATACAACCCTGAGATCTTGAGATCTTACATGCTCTACCAACTGAGCCAGCCAGGCACCCCCAAATATATGTTTATTATAATTTTGTGTCTGTCTATACCAGGGGGAAAAAAGTCAAGTTAAAGAAGGATCTGGAACTTTATATTCTGATACGGAATGATTACCCAAATTAACTGAAAAGTGCAGGATGTAGTATGCCACTATTTAGGGAAAAATGGAAGGGTACAGGAGAAGTTGGTAACATTTCTTATTTGTACCCTGATGGCTGAGAGACAGGGCCTTTATTACTTTTTGGATTGTAGATGATATGAATATATTACCTAAGTTAAATAAGCAAACAATAAATATGCAAGAAAAAGGAAGCTGTGTTGGGGTAACAACAATAACTAATCATTCTTTTCTGTTTCCTTTTTTTAAACTAAGGGTGTGTGGACTTTGGAATTAGGTTTGAATTCTGGCTTGATTGCTGCTGGCGGTTGAGCATGAGGGAAGTAATATAACGTGAAAAATTTGGGAAAGACTCTTCTTGCAGATCAAATACAATAAGGACCATTTCTTAAAGTTCAATTTGTGATTGTCAGATCTTGGCAATAGGAGTGACGGCGATGAAGCAGATTTAAGCCTGAGTATGAGCAGCTTCTTCTGAAAATAGTTTTTGACCATCAAGGAAAGACAAAAACCAAGATATCCTAATGCTTGGGTTTCAAATGGTGAATAGGTTTGGACTCAGAGTTATTATGAATCAAAAGTCAACTTTGAACTGCTCATTAGATCCAGCCAGAAAGATTGTATATGTGTTTGTAAATAAGGGAGTTGAATGGTTAAGACAGTGGTAGCTGGACCCATCTCAGATCTATGGAAGAAATTAGCCAATGAGATCGAAGCCACAGCCTCTCTCCTGGTAAAAGCACAGTCTTGTCTGGGTGAGCAGCTCTGCTCTGATGGCCTGAATTCGGGGGCGGGGGGGGGGCACTGTAAGCAGTCCCTGGAACCAGAAAAAGAATGGTGTTGTGTCTGTGTCACTGCCTGAGTCCCTTAGGAACAGGAATTCTGTTCGAGCCATTGACACTACCTTCTCTGTAAGCCATAACCTCGCCCACCCAAATAACACTAGATGCTGAACATTTTCCCCCAGGAGCAAGGAGTGGGAAAACATGAGGCTAATATTTTGTGCAGTAGTTATAGTTTCCATTTCGTTTATGTACTCCACGAGCGCAGTTTGTAACATGAATCTTTCAGAAGCAAGGACCAGAGAAAGAACTCCAGTTGTCTAAACCTAAGTGGAATTGTCTTGGATAACAGAGTTCTAGAAGTAGAACTGACTGCGGATGAGATAGGATCCAGAGGCCTGGATGTCCTCAGACTCTCTCTCTCTGTGCTTCATTCACTTTTGTCCTCCTCTGAGAGTTGACTTCTTCCTTAGGCTGACTCTGATCAGAGTAGTCATGGTGATGGGAGTAGTTCTAGTTAGTTCTGGGTTTTTTTCACCCTCTCACTGCATTGTGTAGGGGAAGGGAGAACATCTCTCCTGGTCTCTCTTGAAAGCCTCACAATTTTAGCCGCATCTCCTTTGCTGAGCTGGGTGAGGTGCCCATCCCTGCCCCTATGAGGGTAGGCTGAAGATGTCAGCTGCTGGATTTCAAACCTGCCACCTCTTCAAAGGATTCTGATTTCATCAGCGTGGGAGATGGATCTCGTGCTCTGGCACTTTAGAAATGCTCCCTGCATGACTCTAATGTATAGCTGAAGTTGACTGCATTGGCTTCAGTTGGTCAGCACCTGCTTTTAGAGCTGGGAGTGTAACTGTTCTCCACAGGAAAGCCCGAGTGAATGTGGCAGATTGACAGGAGGGGAAAATACACGTCAGGGCAGCAAACATCAAGTATGTGTCTATGGCAGACGTATTACTTGCCTACGTATTTGCTGCCCCGCTGTCCATATCACAGCTTTCTTCCTTGCTCTCGGAACCCGGCTTTTGTTGGCAGCAGAAGGGGTCAGCCCCAGTGCACAGATCATGATTGTCCAAATACTACTGACAATCTGTTTCTCCACTTTTCCTGTCTCCCTGGTGATGAAAGAAACAGAGACAGAGACGGAGACGGAGAGGGAGAGGGAGAGGGAGAGGGAGAGGGAGAGGGAGAGAGAGAGGGAGAGAGAGAGAGAGAGAGAGAGAGAACTAAATTATTCTTTGTAGCAGGCTGTAAAAAGAAAGTTTAAAGTGAACACATAAGAAATTGGGAATGTAAGCCTGATATTTGGACTTATGGAAGTAGCTCCCAGAGGAGGAGAAGAGGAGGAGGAGGGGGAGGAAGAGGAGGAAGAGGAACAAGAAAGTGCGGGGGGAGTGGTGGGTTGGGGGATGAGGAAGAAGAAATGTTCAAAAATATTACTGAGGAATAAGGCAAGAAAAAGAAGATGGGAAAGCAAACTTTTCATTTTCATTTTAGACCCTTCTGTTCTGTTTGGGTTTTTACTTCTCTATGAATGTATTTTTATAACTAAAAATAAGTTGATCACTTTTGAAATCGTTCTTAAGAGTTTAAGGTGACTTAAAATATATGTTACCTCGTTAGAGTCCATTTCTCTAAATGTGTGCATCGCCTTTTTAGCAAGAAACGTGAAGTACTTAACTGTCCCATTCATCCACAACCTCACAGTAATACAGTCCTTTGTTTTGCCTTTCTTCATACTGCCTCAGCCTTCTTATCTGGCTTGAATCTGGTGGGCCAGCAACCGGAAAGGAAAAGTCCCTCAAGAATCTGCTCTACGTGCCTTCAGTAACACACTTTCAATCACGTGGCTTTCATTTGGACTTGGCTCCCAAGTGTCTTATACAATCAAATCTGCTCTCTTTCTTTTTCTTTTTCTTTTTCTTTTCTTTTCTTTTTTCTTTTCTTTTCTTTTCTTTTCTTTTCTTTTTTTTCTTCTCTTTCTTCTCCTTTCCCTTTCTTTCTTTCTTTCTTTCTTTCTTTCTTTCTTTCTTTCTTTCTTTCTTTCTTTCTTTCTTTCTTCTTTTTTGAGAGAGAGAGTAGGGAGAAGAGGGGCAGAGGGAGAGGGAGAAAGAGAATCTCAAGTATACTCCATGCTGAGCGTGGAGCCCGATGTGGGGCTCCCTCTCACAACCCTGAGATTATGACCTGAGCCGAAATCAAGACTTGTACACTTAACTGACTGAGCCACCCAGTGGCCCCCTCCCTATTTCTTTTATTACACCTTTGCTAATTGACTTACTGTTTTAGGCCATTGTATTATGATGAGCCACAGGTTTACATCAGGTTTCAGCAAAAGACAAACAAAAGATTATTTTAGACAATAACACTTCAACTTTTTTTTTTTAAGATTTTTATTTATTGGGTGCCTGGGTGGCTCAGTGGGTTAAAGCCTCTGCCTTAAGTTCAGGTCATGATCTCAGGGTCCTGGGATCAAGGCCCATGTCGGGCTCTCTGCTCAGCAGGGAGCCTGTATCCTCCACTCTCTCTGCCTGCCTCTCTGCCTACCTGTGATCTCTCTCTCTGTCAAATAAATAAATTAAAATCTTTAAAAAATTTATTTATTTATTTATTCGACAGAAGCACAGCTAGAGAGGGAACACAAGCAGGGGGAGTGAGAGAGGGAGAAGCAGGCTTCCCATCGAGAAGGGGGCCTGATGCGGGCTCGATCCCAGGACTCCAGGATCATAACCTGAGCCGAAAGCAGTCACTTAACCAACTGAGCCACCCAGGTGCCCCAAGACTTCAACTTTTGATGTCTAGTGGGTTGGAATTTTGAATTACTTGTGAAGAGTATTTAATCAGTCTTTGTTAGTTTTTTTTTTTTTAAATTTATGTATTTATTTTAGAGGGGAGCAAAGGGCAGTAGAAGAGGGAGAGAGAATCCCAAGTAAACTCTGGGAAGAACACAGAGCCCAATGCCGGGCTCAGTCCTGGGACCCTGAGATCACGACCTGAGCTGAAACCAAGAACTGAACGCTCAATTGACGGAGCCAGCCAGGCACCCTTAGTCTTTATTTTAAAATGATTTGTCTAAAAACAAAGTGTGACAACTTAAAAACTATAGGACATCACAAGACTTGATTTTCTCTAGTAGCAAAGAATAGGTGAGTTAGCTTGTTTAGCCATGGGTAAGATTTTGTACATCACCATTTCTCATTTGTTGCGTTCAGATTCTGTTCTTTGGGGTCATATTTTCACGACAAATTTAAATTCCCCTTTTCATTTATTTTATCCAAAGCCAAGTCTTAGTTAAAATCTTCCCTACATGTCTGCTGGTTTTAGAGCTTTAAATTTTGCACAAAAGTTCCAGATATTTCATATGTGATTATCCATGACCGTGATGTCAAAAGACCACGGTAATAATCTGATTATAGGAAGTACATGGCTTCATTCCATTAATTTCAACAAGCACTTCCCATGTACAAGTCAGTGGATGCTTCATTGGGGGGGAATCCGTCCTTAGCAGATTTTTTTAATGTCATAGCGTTGCTTCTCCATCAAATGCTTTTATCAGAGTAACAATACGGAAAGAGAACAACTGTATGACATTTGCAGTGTTGGGATGTAGGAATAGCAAAAGAGCTGATAGGTGAGTAGCAAGAAGAAGAAAATTAAAAAAAAAAAAAGTCTGAAGCTTCGACAACCCAGTGAAGCTGAGTCTTTTAAAGGATAGGATTTGGCTACTTTGAGTTCAGGAAACATGTTCTGGGGCCTCAGTGAACGTAGTCAGGAAAGCAGCTCGGAGACCTTGAATCACAAGTTAATGAAGCCACCTAGTGGTTTGTTACATAATTTAAGGTTGTGTGAAGACAGGAGGCAACTCCTCTGAGGATTTTTTGATTGTGTGGGTTTCTCTAATCAAGTGTTTCCAAAAGCCCTATCGCTTTCCGTTTAAGGAGGGGCGGCCTCATTGAGAATCAGCGCAACACTGCTCTGTGTAATATTTTACTTATTTACAATCTTCATTTTAGCAAAAAGTCCTGAAGCAACTCACATGAAAAGAGAGTGAGAGACCACAAACCAGAAGATGAGAGAGAAAAAGCATGAATAAAGACAGAAAGAGGAGTCTGAAATTTTGGTCATTCAAAAATGCTTACAAAACCCTATCAACCTTCTGTGAAAATACCCTGTATTTTCACTTAGTGGAAACTGTTCACTTATAAAAATCACAGTGTCCAGAACAATGAAACAGTTTTCAGGAAAAGTAAAACCATACGTGATGCTAAGAGCTGAGCACTTCCTCTTCTGAAGGTCCTCCCAGATGAGATCCTGCCCTCAGTCCTCATGATAGAAACCATCTGGCATCTTGGAGGATTGTTCCTTATCCATGCCTACCCTGACTTGGAGGAGAATATGCATCAGATGTCCCTTTCTGGGCTTGCATGAACATATGTGCTCTTCAGAATAAATCTATGAGGTCAGTAGTACTATGTCCCCGTGCCACACACGAGGCCGTGAGACACAGTTATGAACTTGCCCAAAGCCAGGCTATTACGAAATAATGGAGTCGGGACCCAGCCCCGGGCAGTATGGCTCTAGCAGCCATGTTATTTTCCAGAATGCTCTACACTGAATGGCCAATGTGGTACAATAAGGCCAATCCAACAAAAACAACAATACTTAAGGTTTTCCCCCAACTTAAACACTCTGTAGGGGATTATATATATCATGCACTTGAACACAGGGCTCAAGATGAGGTCAGGGTTGTGTATTTCCAAGAAGACTCAGTTAACTTTGCTGAAATCCTATGCCCTTTTGATGGCCTGTCCTTAGATTTTAGAAGATCTAAAATGTAGTTGTAACAAAACTCCCTTCATTTCGCTGGGTTTTCTCTTTAAAGTGATATCTATAAATATTTGTGAATGGCAGCTCCATGGATTTCTCTTAGCCAGTTACGAAAGTTGATTAGCAATGAGTAAGACCAGGCTTGACAGGAACCATAGGAAATTAGTGTCATCCCTGAAATATTGTCAGTTAGAGGAGTCAGAGTATCACACACTTGAGTCTTAATTTGAGCATTAAGAACAATGTTCTTTGAAGCTGTGCATTAGAATGGTTGTATGGTTAATGTTTTTGCCGCAAGGAAAAGGTATACCCTGTAAAATGTTCCGTACAGTTAAGGCTCTGTAACAATAAATGTCCGTGACATTTAAAAGAAACATTTAACTTGATGACGATTCTAATGCCCCTGGAAGATTCAGGTTCTGTTTGGGGACCAACATGATGGCCCTACTGCTTGTGAGGTTGACGTTTTCAGAATGATAACTTTTTAAGAGTTCTGAAAAATGCCTGAAGGATTCGCCCTATCGTGGAACAGAAATGAAAGAGAGTGATGTTGAGATATGATGAAGAAAATGTTGGCTGGGACTCCAGAAACTTGGGATTCCTAGGTCTCCTGTACTTTGATAATAAAGGAAGAAGTAAATTCTTGATGGGTGCTGTTTTTTCTCAAGAACTTTGGAGTCAGACCTGGATTCAAATTACCGATTCTGGTACCAATTAGCCAGATGGTATTGGATACCCCAGTTAACATCTTGAGCCTCAGTTTCTTCAGGGATAAAATGGCTTTGGTCATACATGGGTTTTATTAGGTCATACATGGGTTTTATTAGGGGCTCCCTGAATGTAGGTGTGTGCTTTTCTCCAGCGTTAATCTTTATAAAAGCGGGAGTGAAGTCATCACTGTCATTATTCCCCACTTTACGGGTAAGAGCATGGAGACTGAGACACTGGGAGTGGGAAGAGTTTAATGAACATGGCCTGCTGCAACAGATGCCCCGGAGATGGTAGCTGATGGAGTCCCACTGACACCTTCTCACCCCTGCCCTCCTCTCCTTCCAGAAAGGTTTTGAAGCCTGGTGACGAGGAGACCCACCTGTTTCACTCAGCTTTTTTGGGGGAATTAGATAACCGTGGAGGCCAAGGGGTAAAAACAAAACTGCATTTTTATTTTCCTCCAGGAGTGGCAAAAACTCAACTACGATATCTACACCCTGCGGCAGATTCGGAGGGAAGTGAGAAATAGATGGAAACGCATTTTAGAGGATTTAGGTGAGTCTGAAAGTGATTGTGGAATGGCAGGAGTGATCATTCCTCTTCCCTTCTTCCGCGTGCGTATCAAAGGCTAAAAGACATGTCAGCAGCTGACTGATTAGAGCTACTGTGGACTCCCAATCCTGTCCTCCTTGCATCCTCCAGCTTAAACATCTGATATTTCTGTTCCCACCAGCCCGTGTCTGGAGGACGTCTTGGCCACGTGCTACTCCCTCTGTCCTCAGTGTGGAGTGTCCCGGGCAGGGGGAGCACGTGGGCACCACCACCGAATGTTTCTGGCAGTGGACATCACAGATTGAATTAGACGAGTGTGATTGGCCATCTAGGATCTTCTGTGCGGCATGAGGCAGGGTGGGAGAAATATTGTTTGTAAGAGAGAGAGAGCAAAACTCACTGTAGACTTTCAGAAGGACTAAAAGGTGGGAAACCTTCTGAGTTGGGACATATACCCGTAGCATCAGAGCAGACATTGGGTATTGGTTTTTCTTAAGTTGGCTAGGGTAAACATAGACCCTCCCATGGGAGGAAGATTTCAGTGCCAATAAAAGGGGCAGCAAGCTGTCAGTGAATGAGGATCTGAGGCTTAACTTGGAGGGAAAAGTTAATGAAGAAAATTAAACAAGAAAAAAATCTCAAAAGAGCTTTTTTTTTTTTTTTTTTTTTTAAGATTTTATTTATTTGACAGAAACACAGCCAGAAAGGGAACACAAGCAGGGGGAGTGAGAGAGGGAGAAGCAGGGAGCCCGATGTGGGATTCAATCCTGGGTCTCTGGGATCATGACCTGAGCCAAAGGCAGTTGCTTAACCAACTGAGCCACCCAGGTGCCCCTCAAAAGAGCTTTAATTAAAGACCCTGCCAGTCACACTGACCTGGGAAGGAGTCCATGGAATGGTGCCTGGACTCCTGACGTTCGTTCAGACTGCCCACCTGGGTGTCTTCTTACTCTCCTGCAGAACAGTCATTTCTCGGTGCAACTGTATTTGCAGAACAGGTAAAGTTTTTGTCTCTGCAGGTTTTCAGAAGGAAGCCGATTCTTTGTTGTCAGTGACAAAACTCAGCACCATCAGTGATTCTAAAAACACAAGGAAAGCCCGGGAGATATTGTTAAAACTGGCTGAAGAAACCAATATTTTCCCAACAAGCTGGGAACTCTCAGAGAGGTACCTCTTTGTCGTGGTAAGTGGATGTATTTTTTTTTTTTTTTTTTTTTTTTAGGATTTTATTCATTTATTTGAGAGAGAGAGAAGGAGCAGGGGCAGGGGAGAGGCAGAAGGCTTTGGAAAAGCAGACTCCTCCCTGAGCAGGGAGTCCAACACTGGGCTGGATCCCAGGACCTGAGCCAAAGGCAGATGCCTAACCGACTGAGCCACCCAGCTGCCCCAGTGGATGTATTTTTTATGTGTCCTTGTTTTGCTTTAGATTTTTTCTTTTCTCTTATTCCAAACACTCATCATTCCAGCACCACCAGCAACAGCACAGTTTGAGGAGACAGATGGTATGTTAGATGCTGGTTTCCAGCATCAGAACCACCTGACCGGTTGTAAATATTCAGATTTCCGGATTGCACTCAGCCCTATCGAGGCTCAGGTTGTGGGCAAGAATCCGTACTTTTCAGCCACTTCTGCTATGCAGCCAGCTCTTTGAACCATCTGTAGGTCACTGATAATATTACCTAAGATGAAAAAAGCATTTGAAAGGGACTCTAAGAGTGTGGAATGTTTCTTGGATGATGTAAGTAAATGGTTAAGGGGCATCTCTAAATTTGTTGAGAAAAATTGATGCAATGTTTTACTTGCTCATGATTATTTATAAGGTGGGTATTGTTATTAGATTGTTTTTCCCATTAATGTGGCTGAGTTCCCATCTTGACAACACTTGTATTTTTAAATATTTGGCAGGACCGTCTCATTGCTCTCGATGCAGCGGAAGAGTTCTTTAAAATCGCCAGCCGAACTTACCCCAAGAAGGCAGGAGTCCCACGCCTGGCAGATAATCAGAAAGAACTGCACTACCTTCCATTTCCAAGTCCCTAAAGGAGAGTCTAGGAAGCAGAATTTGGATTTCCCCCACTGGTACTCAATAGCCAACCCAAGTTGGACAAATGCATATAGAAGATAGTAAGCAAGTGGAGGGCTAGCTAAATGAAAAATTATTCTAAATCCTATAAAAACTAAAGGTTTGGAATATTTGGTCTTCAAGAGGATGTCACTATAAGAAGTGTTTGTGTTGCATTGAAATACACTGGGGATCTTGTATCAGGGAGTTAGTCACTGGGGTCTTTCCTCATGGCTGATTAGATTTCAAGAACCCACTGTCCCCATTTTGGTTTTGGTTGTACAATAAGCCTATTGGGAGAATGGGATGTTCTAGGTAAGAAAACAATAAGATTGATAGAGCTGTCATTGAGTCTAAATATGGATTACCAAAATTTAAATAATTGTTACATAATATAGGCTAATGCTAAAATAATACGAGGCATTATGTGACCTTCCTTTGATTTGGAAGATCCTTCGGAACCTTGCAAGTATCAGAGGCATCATCTTCAGTATAAATCATGATTATTCAGAGGTTCCGATGTAGCAGATAATAGGAATATCCAACAGGGCTGCCCCAAAGGGACTTCCAGATAGATCGATCCCATGTCAAAAAGCTCTGTCTTCAGTGGTGGGACATGCATCTTAAATTCTCAACATTATCAATGCCTGGTTACCTCATTTTGGCATCTCATCCATTTCTAGACCTCAAGCCCTTGCTGTGTTATCTGGACTAGTGTCTATCAGCGGAAACATTTGACCTCCACTTCCTTCTCTTCTCTTTCATCTGCTTCCGGCTTAGCAGCGGAGGGTCACACCTGCCCAGCAACACACTGTGCAGACGTGCCCCTCTTCAGGTGTGGGCCGTGTTGCACGAAGGTCATTGCTGGACTCTTCCAGTTGGAAGAGGATTTTCAAGATGGAACAGTGCTGCCGATACAGCTTGCTTCTCTCCGCAGACTGAGAAGTTACTTGCCACTTAAGCAAGGAGCTTGCTGGGAAATAAATCATGGTTCACATTATTGAGCAGACTTTTATCAGAACCTGTCAGATTTATCAGTAGATTTCTGAGAACACTGGCAATATTTTTACTCCTACAGACTTTGCTCTTCTGACTTCAGGTAAAGGGTAACTGGTCTTTAGTTTGTCCAGGGGATTCTGACTTGAAAACTTGCTGACCAGCTCTTTTGGTAGTTTTACACAATGTCTGAAGTATTTCTTAGAGGAAGACACATGTTCTTCATTTATTAATACATTGCAGACCAATTTAACTGACATGTTTCAGGAAGATTCTTTCTAGTCTAGTAAGTAAGTGAAAAGTTTTATTTTTTATATTTAATGCTTAACCTCTCTCTCATGTTGTCTAAAATTAGCCTGCAGACAATTTTCCTCACTTCTGTAGGCTCTTGTGAAATAAACCTACAAACAGTGAAATAAATAAAAACAAACAAAAAATAAACAATAAATCTTTGAAAATCTAACTGTTTTCCTGTCTATCCTTGGAATTTGTGTTTTGTCTTTCTGCCTTTTTTTGGGGGGGGGTGAGATTATTTGCATCTTGGGAGAATAAATTGTAAACATTGTTTTTATTTTTGGTAATGTAGGAATAAGGATAAGAATGATTATAAGAAACATGGAATTACCCAGGAATTTTTCCTTGCAGGGAATTAAAAATTTCTCTATTTACTTTTCAGTTGGATGCGTGTGATATTTCCAAGAAATAAGGAACAAATCATTCTTTCCATAATCCCTTTAAAATAAAGTGTAAAGAAGCTGATAGGCAAACGGGTTTAAGGACCTCCCCGTTGTCCTAAAGCAGGTCAAAGGGCAGGTCGGTGTGCAAGTGCAGGGACACCACAGAACATGAGAGGCTCAAGGGCGATTGCAGGGACCACTCCAGAGCTCACATAGTGTTCAGCAGGACCCCCCGATGTGCTGGTGGCTGGAGGGTCTTCCTGTTGACCACTGTGGTACTTCTCAAAGGTTCATCTGTGTGTGCAGGGATGATTTCAGACGGTAGACACAAATGGAAATTTCCGTATTAAAAGTTATTTTAATGTGCCCCAGGGGAAAACCCTGTAATTTGCTGATTTCCCGTTTCATGGATATGATGGCGGTAAACAATCATGTAGTCATGTTTTCTTAAAGGGGGCACCCAGGAAGGCACAGTGGACACGCAGACCAAGGTGATCAGGAATGCGTTGGTGAGGGGGCAGCCACATCACTGAGTGGTCAGTGGTAAGGCCTTTGGTCCAGATGCTGTTCCAGAAGTGAGCTCACTAAGAGCAACGGGGATGGAGGAATAGGGGCCTGGGGCAGTGCTTCACTGCCAGAAGCAAAGTGGGCACAGGGATCATAATGAGTGGCTAGGACTGAGGGTATAGTTGGAGATGGTTAATAGAATACAGCATCCCTAGAGGCAGAATGGAGGGGTACCCATAAGAATATTGCTCTAGCTATACCAGTGAAAGAGCTCCAAGAGGGATGACCAGAGACAGATAGGGCACAGCCACCCTAACTGAAAGATAGGACTTTTTGCAAAGTTTCCAGACCGTGGCTATTTTCCAGCCCCGAAACTACTGACTGAAGGACAGTCTAGATCCCCAACAGGAAGTCTTTGCAACACCACTGCAAGTATATATGGCAGACTCCCTTAGTGCCTCCTCAAAAGGACCTATGGTTATTTACCTGGATAAGTGTACACTGGGGAAAAGAGTGTACAGAAACACTCTGGAGATGTGGGGCACAACGTCCAAGTTGACATTGATGCTCAGGGACAAGAGTATCATGGTAGTGTGCCTTTAGAATGGAGGCCTATGGGATTTATGGAGTTCTACCCCAGGTCTAACTCACAGTAGGTCCATTGAGTCCATGGATCTATCCAATGGTCATCTCTCCACATCCGGAATAAATGATTGGGCCGAATGTATTTGGGACTTGGCAGGACCACCATTCATTTCTTGGCCTGGGAGTTAAAAACTGTCCTAGTGGGAGGGCTTAGTGGAAAGTCTGAAACCGCTCCAGGCCCTGGCCATGCCAGTAAACCAAAGTCAACACTGCATCCCAGGGAAGTGGCAGAGATTAGTGCTCCCCTTAAAGACAGGAGAGTTGGTCTTCACCATAATTCCATGTAATTCACCATGCTGGCCCCTATGAAAACTAGATAGATGCCAGGGAATGCAAGTGGATTATTGAGTGATAATGCAAGTGATTATAGCTGCTGAGCCGGATGCAGAATCTTTGTGGGAACAAATGAGCACAGACTCATCTACATGGAATGTGGCCATTGATCTGGCAAATATGTCCTTTCCATTCTCATCCGAAAGGTAGACCAGAAATGTTTGCATTCACTTGGGATGAACAGTAATAACATTAATAGACTTGCTCCCAAGCTAGACTCTCCCACCCTCTATACCACAGTCCAGAGGGAGAGGTATCATATGGTCATTCTGCAGAATATCCCATGGATCATCTGTATCACTGGTGTTAGATCTGAGGAGTATGAAGTGGCAAGTGCATGCAGAAAAGACACACTTTGAGGATGGGAGATAAATCCAACAAAGTCTCAGGGACCTATCACTTCCGTGAAGTTTTTAGAGGTTCAGTGATCAAGGGCGTTGCTAGAACATCTTCCCCAAAGGAAAGGTCAAGTTAGTTCATCTTTCACTTCCCACAGCTAAGAAGGCAGCAGAATGCTTGGTGGGCCTCTTTGCATTCTCATCGGGAATTACTGTTCCACCTCCCGAGGGAGGTCTAGGGCAGGAAAAGGCTCCAAAGCAGGTCCAACCTACGACCCCACTGACACCTTTGATTATAAAATTATTGGGGATATGAAAGGAGGCTGTGTAGAGTTTATGGAAAACTCAGTAGGACAATAACAACAGACCTCTAGGGTTCTGGGGCAAGACCATGTTATTTGCGGGCAAGAATTACACATTATTTAAAAAATTGCCCATCAGGAGCTGGGTTTTTATCAGACCCACCAATGCATAAGTAATCCACTTTTCTCCTTATTATTTTTAAAAATAATCTTTGTTTTAGAATAGTATTAGATTTACAGAAAAGTTGCAAAGATTGCAAAGAAGTGCTACAGTTTTCTCTTCTATGAACATCTTTCCTTCGTGTGGTACGTCCATCACATCTAATGAGCTAATGTTGATGATCATGTTGATAAATGATCACGATGAACTAAAGTGCATACTTTATTCAGTATTAGTTTTTACCTAATGTTTTTCTCTGTTCTAGGATACTATCTAGGACATCATATTGCATTTTGTCTCCATGATCCCCTAGGTTCCTTTTGCCTACAATAGGTTCTCAGACTTTTCTTTCCTTTTGATGACCTTGACAGTTTTGAGGAGTACCGTTCTGAAATCTAGAGGAGAAAGATGATGGTCATCATGAGCGTGACCTTGAGACCACCTGTGGCCATGGGGCTATCCATTGTCTGATTAGCCTTCTTCATTTCTCAGGAATAGAAATGCGGCAGGTTCTTTGGAGGAGCCCGTCCCAGAACATGCCATAAGGAGTCAGCGGATCTGCACATCGTGGAGATGGACTATGACAGGGGGCACGGGGGCACTGCTCAAGCTTGCCCTCCATGGGGCTGGAAGATTCCCTCAGCTGCCTGTGGTCTCAGTGTCCGGGCTCTTGGATGAGTCTCTCTTTGGGAACTGCCATTGACTGATGAGAGCCGCCTTTCCCATTAAATTTAGAAACAACAGTATTATAAGCACAAAATTAAATGATGACACTCGTAATAGATGAAACACAAATCTATACACCATTCCTTTTTGCAAAACCCAAGAGTTGTAGTTTCTAGGTAGCAACTTACCTTAAAAATTCTTCAGCATGGGGTGCCTGGGTGGCTCAGTTGTTAAGCATGTGCCTTCAGCTCAGATCATGATCCTGAGGTCTCGGGATCGAGTCTCACATCGGGCTCCCTGCTTGGCAGGAAGCCTGCTTCTCCTTCTCTCACTCCCCCTGCTTGTGTCCCTCTCTAACTGTGTTTCTCTCTGTCAAATAAATGAAATCTTTAAAAATCTTAAAAATCTTAAAAAAAATTTACTAAGACTGGGCCTTTGATGAAAAATTACATTAGCTTAGGTCAATTTTTCTAAAAGATTTTATTTATTTATTTGACAGAGAGATCACAAGCAGGCAGAGAGGTAGGCAGAGACAGAGGAGGAAGCAGGCTCCCTGCTGAGCAGAGAGCCCGACGTGGGCCTCGATCCCAGGACCCCGAGATCATGACCTGAGCTGAAAGCAGAGGCTTAACCCACTGAGCCACCCAGGCGCCCAACTTAGGTCAAATTTTTAAAAATATTTTATTTATTTAACAGAGAGAGAGATCACAAGTAGGCAGAGAGAGAGGAGGAAGCAGGCTTCCCGCTGAGCAGAGAGCCTAATGTGGGCCTCAATCCCAGGACCCTGAGATCATGACCTGAGCTGAAGGCAGAGGCTTTAACCCACTGAGCCACCCAGGAGCCCCTTAGGTCAATTTTTAACCCATTTAAAAAATTTGAAAGTCATGCTGCAAATTTTAAAATAGAAAAAAACTAACCGTAATACTATAATTCTAACAATCATTCATAACATTTTGGGAGATTTCATTCTTTTTCTTGTGCATATTTGAAATTTATATGTACAACTTCATATCCTACTTATTAAATTTAGCTCAGGGGTCATGAACTGAAATGTCTCCAAGAGTCAACTGGGTGGGGACTGTGGATCAAAGGGGTTTCTGTGTTCCTTGTCTAAAAGGAACAGTTACTACTCAGCTCTAAAAGATTGCTGGAATGCAAATAGACTCAGTTTTGCCAGTTATGCTGAATTTTTTTGAGAAGAGTGAAACAAACATGATTTTTATGTAAATTTTATCAATTTCAAAGTGTTGGTTACCACATTAACATTTTAAAAACATTGTGTATAAGCCAAAGATATATACATGACTATTTACCACATTTCACCAGGCATAAACATCTTTCTATTACTAAGTAGCCTCTGAGAGCATCATTTTTGCGAAGCCGCCTAATAGTACATTGTGTAGCTGTAACATGTTCCATCATCTTTCATCTATTTTTGAACATTTAGAGGTTGTTTCCACTTTTTCTCTGCAATGAACATCTTCATGCATATTGCTTTGTTCTGCGTTGTTTGTAGAATGACAGAATCAAAGGGAATGATTCTTTAAATCACTCCTGTGTATGGCATCAAACAACTTCCGAAAGCTATGTATCAATTTATGCTCTTTCTAGCTGTGATGTCTGAAAATATAATTTCACCTTATCTTTGTTATCACTGGAATACACACCAGGGGGGGAAACTGGCAAAGAAGAAAAATGTACCTTTTTGTTGATTTAATTTGCATGTCTGCTTATTAGTTAGGGTGAAAATTAGTCCATAGGCTTGGGTACCACTTTTCTTCCTTTTGTGACTTGTCTGTTTGTTTCCTTTGTCCTTTGCCTGTGGGGAGAACTCCTACTTTGAAGTCTTAACAATGTCAATCTATGCAGCAGCCAGGCATAAATAAACATCAACACCTGCTTCATGTTTAAAACATCTGTTTTATGGGGCTTTTCTTTTCTCTTCTAGTTGTCAGCTTTCATCCTTGGGTTTCTCACTGTTTCACATGGCAGCATCCAAAACAGAGGCAAAATGATCCTGGCTGTCCCTCCTTAATTCATTTTGTGGGATATAATTCACCAGGAGTAAGACTGCAGACGTTTTACACATATATTTTATGATTAGATACTGAATGATCAGTTATGAATTGTTTTGAGTTTACAAATACAAGTATTCATACTGTGATATCAGGCACAAGACGAATTCAGGGCTTTAAGATCCCAGACTCAAAATTTCAGAGCTCAGAGGGAACTTACAAGTCATTTGTTTCAAACTGTTCGTTTTGTTAATGCAGGAATTGACTTCAGGTTACTTGTCCAAAGTCACATAGCTAGCAAGTAACTGCAACATGGTTTGCTACTACCTGGATCTCTGATCTTTTGATTCATTTGTCTTCCTTTTTGCCATGCTGTCTTTCTCTGATGTTCCACGCATTGTTACAATGTGCGATATATTTTGATCCTGAGGTAGCTGAATCCTGCTAATGAACTGCTGCATTTCTGTATATTCACGTCAGGAATCCATTACGGAAAATAATTATTTCTCTCAGTCAAGCCTGATGAAATATTTTCACAGAGCCACAGAAAACCTTCACAAATACTGGTTTTATTACTCTCTTCTTCCAGAAGATATGGTGGCAACGGTGGGAGCCAAGAAGAAAGAAAACTTAAATCATCAATTTTTTTCTTTATTAATCCAAAAGTACAAAAATGCAGCCCAGATACTTTTTTACAGGTAAAAATTAGCATCTTTACTGCAGAGGTTTTTTTTTGCTCCAATTTGGGGGCAAAAAATTGCCCTGGTGATTTCTGTAGAAAGATGTTTGCTGTCAATAAAATACCCAGAACAAAGAAACCGCCTGCCTTGTTCTAGAAGCTGGAGAGTCACTCTAGATATCCCGAACACCCCTCTTAGTTAAAAGTCTGCCTTTTTCTCTGTGGAAGCTGAGCAGATGACCTGAAGGGTCTGGTCTTTCCAGGATAGCAGGGATCCCAGATGAAGCCCAAACTAGTAGTTTTCAAACTTGAGGGTCTTGTTAGATATGCAGGTGCCCAGTCCCCCTCAAGATGGCATGGTTCTGCAGTACTAGCATGGAGACCGGAAGTATCATTTTAATAGACTTTTAATTAAGTTAGAATCATTGTAGATTTGCAGGAAAATTGTAAATAGTATAGAAGGTTTCCATATACTCCCTTTTCAGTTTCCCATATGATTAACAACTTACACAAGTATGGGAGATTTATCACATCTGGTGAACTAACTAATACTGATATGTGATTATTAACTCAAGTTTATACTTAGTTCATATTTCCTTATTTTTTTACCTAATGCCCTTCTTCTGTTCCAGCATCCCATCCAGGATACCACATACGTATAACTGTTATATCTCAGGCCTCTCTTGGACTTTCTTTGCTTTTGAGGATAACGGCCAAGTGTTTTTCCAGAACATACTTCAGTTGAGGTTTATTTGGTATTTTTTCTTGTGATCAGATGGGGAGGAAGAGCACAGAGGCAAAATGCCATTGTCATCATATCATACTGAGGGTACACCCATCAACGTGATTTAACATGACAACGCTAACCTTCTTTCCTGAAGTTTTAACCCCTCCCACTTAGAGAAATTTCAAAGCAGAGGCTCTCTGGAGCAGTTTTGGAGAGAGACTGGATGCTGAGTTCACTCTAGAAAGCAGGTGTGTGTGAAGATGTTTAAGGGAATAGGGCTTGAAGTGAAGATTGGGCTCAGCTGTGAATAATGGCAAACCCAGCATAGGAGGGGCTTCTTTGTCTCATGTAACAAGAAGTCTGGGAATGGAGAGTCCATGTCTCCGCTGCGTAGTTTGCGGCTTGCTTCCTGCTCCTCACTCTCATCTTGTGACTTGAATCCTCATGGTGGAAAGGGGGCAGCTACCTCCAGACTTCGCTTCCGCTTCGCTTGTATTCAGGGAAGGAGAGGGGGAAGGCCAAAGGAACAATGGCCCTGGGAGCTGCGTCTGCCATTTGAAGAGCATTCCCTTTATAAAATAGGATTGCCCAGAACGGAGTCACTGGGCCAGCCCTGAGGAAAAGGGATTCTGAGAAAGTGAATAATTTTAACTGAGCACAATATCACTTTGCACAAAACCAGAATCCTGTGAGTAAGCAAGGAAGGGAATGTGGCTCCTGGGTGTGCAGTCAGCAGATCGGCTCCAGGGGAGCTCCCCCCACCCCGTGTTTATATTCTGCAAGCAGCTCACGCCTTATCTCCATCCTTCCTTTCATTCTCTCAGAATATAATGATCCTCTAAAAATGCAAATAGGTTCATGTCCCTTCCTGCTTAGCAGTGTGTGTATATATGTATATATATTTTGAGATTTTATTTATTTGAGAGAGAGAGAGAATGAATGGGGAGGGTCAAGGGACAGAGAGAGAAGAAGCAGAATCCCCACTGAACAGGGAGCCCTACACAGGACTCCACCCCAGGACCCTGAGATCGGAACCGGAGTTGAAGGCAGATGCTTAACCAACGGAGCCACCCAGGTGTCCAAAGCAAAATTCTTTTTTTAAAAAAAATATTTTATTTATTTATTAGACAGAGAGCGAGCACAGGTAGGGGAGTTGTGGCAGGCAGAGGGAGAAGTAATCCCCCCTGCCCCCACTGAGCAGGGAGCCCGATGCAGGGCTCGATCCCAGGACCCCAGGACCATGACCTGAGCTGAAGGCAGGTGCTTAACTGACTGAGCCAGCCAGGCCCCCACCCCCAAAACAATATTCTTAAGAAAGAGCCCAAATTCCTACACATGCCCTGAGGTTCTGCAGTTTGGGACCTTGCTTTTTCTTCAGCCTCACTCTGCAAGCCAGCAATGATGGGTGTCATTAGTGGTGGAGATACGCTCTGCTCCTTCTTCCTACATCACAGCCTGTGTGCATGTTTTCTCTGGAACACTCTGGTTACCCACACTCCACCTCCCTCTTAGCTGCTTACTGCTCTTACCTCCTATTTGTTCTGTGGCTCTTTATGTTTCAGTTCAACAGAAAATCATCAACCAAGCCTTCCCTAACCCCGCAGACTAGCTGAGGCCCCACTGGAACATATGTCATCTTATAGCATCATGCACTTTTCCTCCATGGTCCTTAACGCAGCTGTCATCTTGACTCTATTCCTGTGATGATTAGATTAATGATCATCTACTCCATAAGCTGCAAGCTCCATGAAGCAGGCAAGCAGCACATCTATCTTCTCCCACGATTCCGTCCCCAGTGCCTACCGGAGTGGCTGGCATATGGAAGGTATCAAGGAAACAGTGGCTGAGAGGATGAATGAGAGTCCGTATCCCAAGGGAAGAGAGAGTCAAGAGGCAGGGTTTAACTTAAGAGCAAAGCATTAGGCATGGAGGGCAGGCATTCTGAGACTAGCTCTGTTTGCCACTGACGTTTTCCTTCTCCATGATCACTGTGTGCTTACCTCTGACTTGTAAAGTGAGGAGACATGAAAAGAAGAGAAAACAATCAAACGAGCTTTGAAACAGCAAAAATGCTAGAAGTTTGGCACCGGTGGCATTGATAGCAGCCTAGAATGAGCCATCTGTGTAACTCTGATGCTTCTGACAGCAAAGGCATTGTCTTAACGTGTTATTTCCTGCTTCAGCTGTGGGCAGGTGCAATTTCACCACAAACATCGGTGATGCCCGAGATGGCCAAGGGGACAGGTTATCTTAGTGGTTAAAAGCATAGCTTTTTACATTTAGGTTTCAGCTTTGTCACTAACAAAGTGGATGGCCCTGGGTAAGTTCTTCAACAGCTTTAATCGTCAGTTTTCTCTGTAGCAAAATGGGTAGAATGCTTGGTATGAAGTTTAAATGAGCTAATGGGGGAATGTGATCCACACAGAGAGTACCCACCGAGATCCCAACTGTGGTGACTCTAGCTGTGGCCTCAAAGGGAATCAGGAAGCTCATCATTTGGGGGAGGAATTTAAAGGTGGAGGGTGGAATTCCACCATGAGTGGAGATGAAGGTAGAAAAATCTGGTTTTGTGATTGCTCTTGAAAATTTATAGCAACCTCTAAGGGAATGTGAACCAGTTCACCCAGGAGAGCAAACCTATGAAGGATCGAATTTCACTCCTGTCTTTCCACAGGACAGCCCTCTGGAAGGAGCAGAAATTTCTCTGGCATTGGTGGGGAGTCCAGGGAAGTTACTAGCCCTTCTGAGACTGCTCAGGACCCTGATCAGTGGGGGTGCGAGGGGTTTAGAGTGGGGTGAAGCAGAGTGGTTGAACGTATGCACTCTGGAGCTGGATTACTGGGTTCCAAACTGAGTTCGGTGGTGTAAAACCGGGGAATTTACCCAGACTTTGGGTTTCTTACCTGTAAAACAGGAGAAATAAAGCTACCTAATACATAGGAATTTTTGTAAGAATTAAATAGTTCACTCATCTAAGCCAATGGTTCTCAATGGGGAAGGGGGTAGTTTTGTCCCCCAGGAGACATCTGGCCATGTCTGGAGGTATCTTTTGGTTGTCCTAACTGGGGGGACAGGCTATTGGCGTCCAGTAGGTAGTGTCCAAGGATGCTGCTAACATCCCACAGTGCTCAGGACAGAACCCCCTCCTCGCCCACGTCAAAGAGTGATCCAAAATGTCAATAGTGCCGAGGTTGAGAAATCTGAAAATGAGGTAGAGAAAAGAAATCCTGTCTGTAGAAATTACTCAGTGTCAACTCTCATGAATACATTTTCAGTACGGATGACAATGCCATTTTTCATATGGAGCTTACCAAGTACTCACACCTCTCTGGACCAAGTAAAGGGGACCAAGAGGAGTTTTTCTAATTTTATGCTCTTATAAAACCATATAGATGACAGTTTAGTTATAAGATATGGCTGCCAGCTTCCTGTCTGGAAGTGATTTTAGCCCCCCCCCCCTTTTTTAAAGACTTTTAAAAATTTATTTGACAGAGAGAAACACAGCCAGAGAGGGAACACAAGCAATGGGGTGAGAGAGAAAGAAGTAGGTTCCCCACGGAGCAGGGAGCCCAATGTGGGCTCGATCCCGGGACTCTGGGATCATGACCTGAGCCGAAGGCAGACGTTAACGACTGAGCCACCCAGGCGCCCTGATTATAGTTTCCTAATTAAGAGAACTAAGTGGCTTCCAGCCATCAAAACGCTGATCTTCTTGTTTGGATAGTTTGGAAGATACTTAATGATGCCCTCTTAGAGAATGAAGACATAAATTGAAAAGATAATTATCAAGAAAGCTCCATGGTGCAAAGTTTTAGGAATATGTCATAGGTAGGCCTGAAATATGGGACTCTTAGGGAGTTGTTGCACCTAGAAAACTGACTTTGAGATACTGACCATTGACTCTCCTTCCAGGAACCTTCAGAATTTTGCTTGCATGGTCACAAGTTAATTACACCTATGGAAAGATAGGTGGGCAGCCCTGGGGAGAGGAGCAGGAGGGCAGAAAACTCCCAGAAGAAAGGCAAGCAATTTCTCAGTGGATCTGATGGTGTCCTCATCCAAAAATGTGGTGCCAGGAGCAAGGGGGTGAGGGGGAGGGTGGGGCACTTTCACGGATAGAGAAAGAAGGGAAAGCTTGTCTTTCCACCCAAGTGCTAAGCGCCTTGTTGCTTGCTGTAGCTTTCTGTGTTGAGTAAGTTACACTTTTCTCTATATTAAATTACTTTGTATCATTTGCTCAGGTCGCACTCAGAAAATAGATCTAAATTTAAAGGGCCTGTATTGGGAGGAAGTAGGGCTCTGCCAAAAAGTGTGGGAAGCTGGGATCAGGTGGAGTTGAGGTAATGGGATGGCTGAGGAGGAGCGGGTGTGGACAGAGGAGAGAAAGGGTGGGGTTCTAGAAGGGCAAGTGACTGGGGAGCCAGTTTTTCCACCCACTCCTGCTTTGAATAGAGCAGCTATATCTCACCTATTTTATTATTTATTTACTAGAACAAAATAATTTCTTTTTTGAGAGAGAGAGAGAGAGAATGTGTGTGTGTGTGTGTGTGCGCGCGCGCACGCTCTAATGGGCAGAGGGAAAGGCCGGGGAAGAAGGAGAGAGACTCTGAAGAAGGTTCCACACTCAGCAGGAGCCCAAAGCGGAGCTTGCTCTCATGACCCTGAGATCATGACCTGAACTAAAATCAAGAGTGGGTGGACACTTAATAGACTGAACCACCCAGGAGTCCCTTTCACCTATTTTATCTGAATTTATGGTTTTTTAAAAAAATATTTTATTTATTTATTTGAGAGAGAAAGAGAGAGAGAGAGAGAGAGAGAGAGAGAGAGAGAGAGATGTCACAAATAGGCAGAGAGGCAGGCAGAGAAAGAAGGGGAAGCATGCTCCCCAGTGAGCAGAAAGCCCGATGTGGGGCTCTATCCCAGGACCCTGAGATATGACCTGAACCAAAGGCAGAGGCTTAACCCTCTGAGCCACCCAGGCACCCTGAATTTATCTGTTTTATAACATTGTTATTCCAAATAATACTTCACTTCTTCTACTAAGGCGTGCCACTGCTAGTAAAAAAAAAAAAAAAAATGTAGGGCACTTGGGTGGCTCAGTTGATTAAGCGACTGCCTTCAGCTCAGGTTAAGATCCTGGAGTCCCGGGATTGAGTCCTACATGGGGGGGGGGGGTCCCTGCTCACCAGGGAGTCTGCTTCTTCCTCTGACTTTCTCCCCTCTCGTTCTCTCTCTCTCTCACACATAAATAAATAAAATTCTTAAAAAAAATGTTGGAAATCTCTGGCATATACACATAAAAGATAGCCTTGTCTTTATAGAATGTGTTATAGGTCAAACGGTTTCCCTCAAATTCTTTATTCCTTGAGGAGTTCAGGATCTCAGGAAAAAATTAATGCAAAACCAGGATTATTTCCCAAAGTTAGCAAGAGCTATTCAATTTACTCTAGGAGAAGGCTGTTAATCAGCCAGGGGTCTTATCCTCCAGGGTCTCTCAAGTCTCATCACCTGTCTTTGACCTTGGTCTAGAGGGGAGGCTGAGGCAGGGGGAATGGAACCAACCCCTTAACTCCAGGTGTGCCTCAGGGCTGCGGGATGTCGGGTGTCCCTGAAAGTAGAAGAGCCCATGTCCTTTCCCTGTGAACACCTGTAACAGCAGTATCATAAACGTTCAGGTGAGCGCACCTCACTGATCTCAGCGGGCTGCTTACACTTACCAAGTGTGCAGGATATTACACCAGGATCCTGTGTCCATGCGGGCTTTGCAGGAGGATCTGCTTGAACACTAGATGCCACTGTTGCCTCATTCTGTCATCTGCGAGCCGCTAAAATTTCCCCTTGTGTCAGCAAGAAGACACACACACACAAAAGCCCAAGTAAATACACAAAGTTTTGTTAAATTTCCTCCCATTTAATGACTGATTTAGAGGTTTTTTTTTTTTTTTTGAAGTTCAGAGGTTGTTATTTTCTAGAGAACATTTGACAATTGGCAGGTAATAGACAACGAGGCATGAATGTTTCTTAAGAAAGGTTATCTTGCACTAGAGCTTTGCAAATAAAATGACTTTTGTACCTATCAGCTTCCTCCCAAAAAAGACTCAAGTTAAGCCTCAAGCCTACTTGTTTCTCTGGCATATCAGACTGTTTCCGTAATGGGATCTGTGTCTAACAGTTGTCTTTGTTACTCAATAGACCAGGTTGTTGGTATCACTACAGACTTTTTTCTTTGTATAGACTTAAGTTTTTAGAGCCATTTTAGGTTCACAGCAAAATTGAGCAGAAGGTACAGAAATTTTCCATACAGTCCTGTCCTGCTCATGAGCAGACTCCCCCATTATGCCAGAGTGGGACACGTGCTACCATCCATGAGCCGCAAGTGACATGTCAGTATCTCTCAGTGTCCACAACTTACACTGGGATTCGCTCTTGGTGTTGCACATTCTGTGGGTTTGGACAAATGTGTCATGACACACATCAGCCATTACGGTGCCACACAGAGTATTTTTACTGCCCTAACGATCCTCTGGGTTCCATCTATTCATCCTTCCCTCTTCCCTATCCCCTGACAACGTCTGATCTGCCTATTGTCTCCAGAGCTTTATTGTCAATTTCTGGCTTTTTAGGTGGTTGTTGTTGTTGTTATTGTTGTTGTTGTATGTGTGTGTTTTAAAGTTTCTGCTTTAAATAAAATTTTAACAGAAAAGTAGAAAGACTACCAAACCCCAGGAACCTATCCCGTCACTTTAAAAACCAACAAATCTTACAGAATCATCTATTTAATCTCTCTGTCAAGCAGGTTTTGATGACCTGCATTTTGTAATAGTGCAATTGAGGATCAGAGACTCTAAGCAACTATCCGACTTGACACAGCTAATTGGTGGTGCAGTCTGATTCAAGCTCAGTTCTTTCTCGTTCCAAAAACTGGTCCTATCACCCCTCCTTCAGCTTGATTTCTACCAGATATGTGTGCCTATCTGAATAGCTCCATTCTCTCTTGAGGACCAGTCCTACAGGTACATTTTAAAAAAAAAGATTTTATTTATTTACTTGGTAGAGAGATAGCACAAGCAGGCAGAATGGCAGGTAGAATGAGAGGGAGAAGCAGGCTCTCTGCTGAGCAGGGAGCACGATGTGGGGCTCGATCCCAGACCCTGGGATCATGACCTGATCTGAATGCAGAGGCTTAACAACTGAGCCACCCTGGTACCCCCTGCATACACATTTAAAATACATTTGCTGATTCATCTAAAGAGAACACAGTTTACTATTAGATTTATAGCTTTATTTATAACAACTATGTATATTGTGAATGTGTATATATTTAAACCATCAGAATATATTTTTGATCCCTTGAAAGCTATAAACCGGCACACCGCTGGATGTTGCTCATGTCGCCAACAGTACAAGGTCCTCTCCAGCTTGCAATGCCCATGTGGAAATGCCCCTGTGGGAACTTCCCTGGACATCTGACCATTCACAGAGCCCAGATATTTTTGAATGACTACTGTGCTAACTCTTATTCTTTGTAGTCAATCAGTTATCTTTTGTCTTCAAAACTATCTACCACACCTTTAAGTCCCGGACCTCTGCTGGAGCAACCCCACTCAACCCCAATCCAACTTTGGGAGCTTGATTTCTCTTCACATAAGGTGTGGTCTGAGATGTCCTCTTCCTTTTGTTATTATTATTATTTTAGCAAACTGAGTGCTAAAGCTACACAGGCCCATTAAGACTGATTTCACTCTATGTTGATGGCTGGTAAGGAGGGTGTCTCTCTCCAGGAGCAGATCACTGAAAGTCATTTGGAAACACAAAATTGCAAGTAGCCATAGAGAGCCCTTGCTCCATTTGAGTCCTCAAAATTCCCTCATCCTTTCAGAACAAATATGGCCGACTCAGGGACAATTCTCTCTGTCCTCCCATTGGAAGGTGCTCAGAGCATTTATCCGATTGCACTGAAATACATGTTTCCATGATTGTCATACCCAGACAAGCCCTCCTCTTGGGGAGCTCCTGATTCTGACCATCTCGGTACTGCTGGTGACCTGATCTTTTCACAGCACCTGGCCTGTGTTTTCCAACCCTGACTTCATGTTAGGATATCTCTAGGGTTGCAAATGCACAGATCCCCAGCACTTCCTCAGGCCTCCTGAGTCAGAATCAAGACTCAGGTTCAGCTTAGTGGAGGGATGAAAAACAGGGACTTGGGCAGTCAGAGTTCTCTAGGACATCTGCCCACTACCCCGTTTCCCCCACCCTCCTGTTTACTCGTTGACCCTCATTTGATTGAAGTATGGCAACTTTTCGAATTGATACCCCCAAACAACTGATTCTAAAATGCGCTGTATTATTCTTGAACAGCAGTAAGAATTTTGGAAGAATATACACAAATTTTTACTCCCTTTGAGTCAAGACTTGAGAAAAGTAACTCAGAGACTCAGATGTTCAATTTTAGGAAATCATCCAAATTTGGGATGGAGAACCATACCCAGAAGGAAAAGAACTCCTTAATTCATATTATCCATACACAAAGCAGAATAAATATAAATGTATCTCTTTGGAATTATTTATGAGGGAAATACCAATATGTTGAATTCAAACTAGGATAATAAGCGAGGAAATTAATTCATCTCTACCCCATATTATGAATTTTCTTTCCATAAAATATTGCAGATATTCTCTTTGTCTTGTATGCTGTTGTTATTGTTTGAGTTCAGCAAATATAAAAATCCTTGTAACATCTTTCATAGTCTCACTAGTATCTGAGAGTCCTGTTTTCCCCTATGACTGTAAATTTAAGTCTGCAGGAACATAGCATCTTTGTTAGATCCCTCTCTAACCAATCTTAAAATGTAGAGATTTCTATGGGTTTTCATTCACTCTTTCATTAAAATAGATGTTTCTATTAATTATAAATGTATTATAAAGAAAACATGAGACCTCGGTCCTAATGAGCAAGGCAAGAGTTAGACAAGTAGGGTAATTACAAATTTTTGATAAGGACCATGAAACTGAACACTGGGGACCCCTCTACATGGAACATCGGGGACATCTTCTCTAAGAGGGAACACCCTAGAGGGTAGCTGATGACATCCAGTCACATAAAGATTTGTAGGAAGTCTGGTCTAGCCAGACAGAATAGCATGTGCATGAAGCAACAAAGAGTTTGGCATAACTGAGGGACAGAAGAGAGGGCAATGCACCTAGAGCCTCTTTAGGGGTAGAATGCTGGGGCAATTTGAAGGTGGATGTTACGTCCTCCAATGGGCAACTACTCAAGGGGTCTGTGCCAGGGAAAGCCACAAACTGGTGTCCATTTTTAAAAAGTCACTCTTGCAGTTTATAGAAAATGAATCAGAGGATGGCAGGATGAGTTAGGAATGAGGGAGGAGGGCTGAAGAGTGGATGAAGCTGAATGGGGAAAGTTGGAGATGTGTACTGAGATGTAGAGAACAGTAGTTGCTGATGGATTTGGATTTCAGAGGTCGTACAGGAGAAGGAGAAATCAAGGACGTCTCATGGCTTTCCAGCTCTGGAGGAGTGTGGTGCCATTTGCTGACATAAGGAAGACTAGGTGGAGGGGTTGGATCATTTTCAGTGGAGTGTCAAAGTTTTTTTTACCTCAATAATTAAAGAATTCATTTTGTTTCTAAACACATGTAGTATTTTTTTTGTAACAGCTTTACTGAGCATAATTTATATCCCATGCAACTCACCTATGTAAAGTATATAATTCAATATTTTTTAATCCATAGAGCTATGCGGTTATGACACAATTTTGGAATATTTTTATTATTCTAAAAGAAACTCTATACCTTTAAGCAATCACTCCTTCATCCTTCTTCACATCTGTCCCTGCTCCCACCCCAAACTCTAGACAACCACTCATGTATTTTCTGTCTCCATAGATTTATGTATTCCAGGCATTTTGTGTAAATAGAATCATACAATATGTAGCCTTTTGCATCTGACTTCTTCATGTAACATAATGTTTCAAGGTTTATTTACATGGTAGCATTATCAATATTTTACTCCTTTTTATTACTGGGTAATAGTCCATTGTATGACTATACCACATTTTATTTATCCATTCATCAGTGGATGGACATTTGGGTTTCCATTTTTTTTTTTGGCTGCAATAAATTATGCTGCTATGAACATTTGTGTACAAGTTTTTGTGTAGATACCCAAGAGTTGTTGTTCTTGTTTTGTCTTGTTTTTTAAAATTTGAAATATTTGTTATTTCAGAGAGTGAGCAAGCCTGTGAGAAGAGTGAGGGGTTGAGGGAGAAAGAAAATCCTCAAGCAGACTCCCTGCTGAGCACGGAGCCCAAGGCAGGGCTTGATCCCAGGACCCTGAGATCATGACTTGTGCCAAAATCAAGAGCAGGACGCTCAGGTGACTGCACCACCCAGGTGCCCCTGGTTTGTTGTTTTTGTTGTTGTTGTTTTGTTCTTATTTTGTCACTTTATTTTAGGTCAGTGCCATATATATACATACATATATATATATATATATTTAATATGTGAAGTTTGCAGTCTTTACAGAACAGCTAAATGGAGGAGCCCAGGTGCTGCCATTGCTTCATGCTTTCTTCTTACACCTGACCTTTTGACTTTTATCAATCAATATAGGAGACCCTAGTCTACCGTAAACTAACCACCCTGACTTGGGAGATGGTCACATCAGGTCTCTTTCTGTTCTGTACCCAGGCTACTGAATCTTTCCGGCAGGGAGTATCTTGCAGCTGGTCAGTTGGGGGCCCTCCATGTGGGAGTTGGCTCACACTGTTATTCTCACGGGTGATGGAAGGAGCACAGCCTAATGCCTATCCTGAAAGGCAAGATGTGTGGGGAGGAGGGACTGTATCACTGAGGCAGTCCTGGGTTGGAAGCTCAGCAAATTGCTTAAACGTTCCAGCCCTCATCTGTAAAATGGCAATATTCAACCATACTGATCTCACTGAGCTGTTGTTAAGAAAGAATAAAACAATACTGAGCACTGTCCCAGTGTAAAGTGGTTTCTCATAACTGATTTTATTATTATTATGCAGCCACGACTCTGTGGGCTGCTAGTAACATAACACAAATCTCTGTCAGTCTGACCATTACCAAGTCTGGTTAACATCACCTCCTGCCATCAATAATCCATGGATAATAATACATACCTCAGAGGTTACTATAAAGATTAAATGAGATAAGAACTTTAAAAGACTTGGCATAAAACATGCATTCAGCAAATGACAGCTTTGACTGTCTCTTTGGTAAGCATGTATCATTTGAGCACCTACTATGAGCTACCATTCTAGTAGGAATCCAGTGGTGAATAGAGTCTGAGTCCCTGCTCTTCCAGAATCTGCATGGTTACCATCATCGTCATAATCGCCAGTCTGGTCAGTGTTGCATGTGCAAAGGGGAAAGGAGAAGCAGGCATATCTCAGATGATGCCCAAGGAAGGATATTGACCCTTTTTCTGCTTTACCAGGAAAAGCAGGACCCCTTCCTCCTTCCTAGGAGCAAACAAAAACCTCTAAAGAACACAGGCTGTTACTGTGAGAGCCCACTGACTCTCCCCCTTAGCCTTCCCCACAGTTCTCTTATGGGTCCCCAAGATTCCCACTGCTCAGGCAAGGTTGTCTGCTCACAGATCATGGTGTTGAATTCTGGTCTGTGTGTAGGGTTTTAAGTCCAATCGTCTGCAAACTTGGAAATTAGTATTGATGTTCTCAACTGTTTACTAATGCGGCAGCAGCTGTGATTTGTGCTTTAATATTTTTTCAAAGCCCATTTACTTTGTAAATGTACTTTGTAAGTACAGTTCTAACGTGCTCAGGGGACTCCCAAGTGGCAGATGGTTGTGGACGAGTGTGCAGGATGACTCACCAGGAGATGGCAGCAGAGAGACGTGATGGCGGTCCCCAGTGAGGGGCCCTGGACCTTGTAGGCCGGGTGTCTCAGGCTCATCCAATTTGTTGTTGCTCCTGTGGTTTTCTCATGTAAGCATTGCAGATAATCCCACAAATAGGACATTTTAGGGAACATGTTTGGAAATGTGTGCAAGATCTTTGTGGATAGGGTCTTATATCCCGTCACACTAAATTGTTGCTGATGGACCTAGGATAGTACGTGAAAAAGGATTCAGAAGCAAAATGAGGGATGGAAACTGGCTGCGATTTTAATAGGATACTTAAAGCATATTACAGGTTTGTTAACAATGGAGAACATTATATGAAAAAAAAAAGACCTGCAAAGAGAGGATAGATGTGAAAGTTGATTTTATTTGATTCGGGTATTAAGATGCTTGCTCTGTGTTGTCAAAGGTGATTAGAGCAGCAAAGCACAATGTCTACAGCACCTCTGGCTCCTCTCCAGGGTCTTTGAGAAAACATCTGATTATGTCCCATGTAACATAATGCGGCCAGCTCCAGGGTGCCTTCTGTGGGTCCTCGACAGTTTGATGGGGAAGGAGGGAATGAGTCTTCAGGCACTTTGAAATCTGCAAAACACGTATGCTTTCTAGTTTCAGCTCTGCCATACCCAAAAGGGGGTTCCAACAAGAACACACACTGCTATGATGAAGGAAAGTGTTGGGGCAGAAAGAGGGTACAGTGGAGGACATAGGGTCCTGCTCCAGGCAATTGACAAGTGTCACATGTGCATGCATTTACCTGTAGTACCAGCTGTGTCATTTGTGGGTACAGGGCAGAAAGAAAATGTGGGGTCTCCTATTCAAAATTATTAAGATTTCAAGATGGCGGCAGCAGGGGATGATCTCAAATCCGGGGACCGTTCTGAGTGTGGTGACTTATGCAACTGCTTGGGTTTCACACTCATAAAGCCAGCTGAGAGAGAGAGAGAGAGAGAGAGAGAGAGAGAGAGAGAGAGAGAGAGAGAGGAAGAGGGGAGCTTTTAGAAAATTCTGTTTTCAATGCTTAGTCTCTTTAAGACAGGGCTTCTTAAGCCCAGAGCTACTGACACACAGACCGGATCATTCTTTCTAAGTACAGTGAGGGCTGCTCAGGGCAGGGTAGGGTGTTTAGCAACATTTGTTGTCTATTGACTAGATGCCAGGGAACACCTCCCACCCCCAGCTGTGACAATCAAACATATCTGGAGACATTGCCAAATGTTTCCTTGTGGGGCAGGATCATCTCGGTTAAGAACAAATGCTTTCTGGTAAGGTTTTACAACCTCCCAAAGATAGCTTAATGCCTTATCTTTCTTCTTTTTTCTTTCTTTTCCCCATCCAAGCATGAAGGAAAATATGAAATGTACTTGTAGGCCTGTGCCTAAGGGTGGCAAAATACCAAATATCCAGGCCAGGCTCCTCTGGCTTTGGAGGCTGTTATGGGTTTGGGGGCGTGCTATGGTTCTACGCATGCGTAATTGGTCTTGGTTGCTTTTGGGTGGATATACATTTCACAGAGCGTCTGTTCTCTGAGCCCTGGAAATGTATCCTTTAATCTCTGACTCAGAAAACCCCTTGACTCTGGGAGGAGACACCAAAGGCCTTCTCTTGACGGGCAGGAGAGGGCTGTTTGGATTGCTAATTTGTTTTCACTCTTTAGTCTGTTTTTCCTTCATGTTGACGGTCCTCTTTAGACCTTGAGTATGAATAATTCCGCATAGCCTGAGGGAAGAAGCAGGAGGCCTGCTTGTAGAGTTGTTTGTACTGTAATGAAATAGAAAGTTTAAAAGCCCAGTGAAGCCTGAACAGTTGGAAAAGGAGGGAGGTCCAGAAGATACTTTAAAAATCACTCATGAAACACGGCAAACTCTGGACGCCTCTTGGAGTTCGGGGACATTGCCCACTCACTTTAGAAAGGCACCCACGAGCAGAACCGCACCCACCACCTGCAATTGTCACCTCTCAGTGTAGTGTCCCAATCACCTAAATGCTCTTAGATACTATTATTAATCCTGTATTTTAGGAATTGTCATTTTTGAAACAAATTAAGTATTGACATTTTCTGGATTGTGAGTAGTGACTTGATAACTTGCCATCTGAAAGATTTGATCTCTACTACTTAGTTTTTGGGTAGGTTCTGGTATGGAGCTGGTTGGGTTCAATCAAATTTAATGCAGATAAGTCAAGGACCCTAGGCCCAAGTACTCTTCTGATGAGCCTTTAGTTGTGTTAACTGGACACAGACTGGACATCTTCGTGATAGTTATTCTGACAACGCACAGCTTATTAAGTGTTGTATGGCTACATGATATTATAACTATGCACTTATGTGGAGGTGATTCTTCAAACTGTGAGCTCCTTGAGGTCTATAAGTCTCCAGCAAATAGAACAATACCTATTATATAGCAAATGTTCATTTAATGTTGGGAACTGGTTGAGAGCCATGATAGAAACTTGACAAACGAGTTGAGTAAATGAGTAGAAATGCTTTTCACTCATGGAAAGACAAGTTATCAACATGACTTTTTTTTTTTTTTAAAGATTTTTTTATTTGACATAGAGAAACACAGCCAGGGAGGGAACACAAGCAGAGGGAGTGAGAGAGGGAGAAGCAGGCTTCCCGCCGAGCAGGGAGCCCGATGTGGGGCTCGATCCCGGGTCTCCAGGATCATGACCTGAGCCGAAGGCAGTCGCTTAACCAACTGAGCCACCCAGGCGCCCCTCAACATGACTTTTTAATAGGAAAAGAAAGGAAGCATATAGTGGTAGAATGGAGTTTTAAGCCCTTTCTTCCTACCCTCTTTCTTGGAGGGGATCTTTGACAACTGGAATTAGTATAATACACTAGAGTTTTGATCTGATGTGTCATCAATACTAGTCATAGACAAGTTTGTTTTTTCTGTAGCTGCCTTATACTGAGGAAATGGAAGAATCAGAATATTTACTCTCTTCTCTTCAGATGGGACTGACTGGCTGAAAGCCTATGGTGCAGATAAATGACTAAAAAGACAGACAAGACTCTAAGGGTGGGGGGTGGGAAGAGAACAAAAATAAGAGACTGGAGAGGAGGAGCTTCTTGATGGCCACCTGAGGGGAACTCCATGCATTCCTCAATGAGAGAAGTAAAGAACAATTTTGTACGGTCCACTGGATTCCTCTTTAGGTAAAATACAACCATGAATCTCAGATATAAAGTTAACGTGTTAGTGATGTTATTGAAATCATTAATTAACCCGGGATCCAGTAAGATGCTGCAAGCGACTCAAAGGAGAATTCAAAGAACCAGCAATAATGCAGCAATAAACCTACGGATTGATGCAAAACTGGGCTCATTCCACAGCAGGAGAGGGAAATCGATGGTATTTTCAGGAACAAAATTCATTTGCATGTCTGTCAACACGAATCATTTTCATTACTGTCAGTTATGTACAATTTACAGAGCTGTAAAATAGCTCAAAGTCAATAAGAGATGCAGAGGTCTCATAGAGTCCAAGAACTCAAAAGATTATACTTAGACAATGCCTAGCTTTCCACTGAGGACAACCTGTAATCTTTCTGGTCCATCTTGGTCTTTGACAATTTTTTTCCTACGTATATTTATGTTTAATTGTTTAATAGTAGCATTTTTCTTTTGGGAAATAGACTGTGCTTTCAAGAAAAGCACCTGATCTATAATTTCCTCTCCAGCTTCAACAAGCCACGATGCACTGTGCATGGGTAGCATTTAGGATGAGTGTCGCAGGCTGAGAAGGACAGTTCTCCTGGGTGTGTGGAGGGGAGAGGAGGACCTTCTAAGTGGAAAGAACTCTATGAGAGGAGGATGCTAACAAACCTGGGAGGTAATGGTTTTCCTTCATCACAGTATTCTCACAAAAATGGGGGGAAATATGCAACATCTGAAAAGTCAGTTCTGATTGGTTTATGTTGACTTCATAGCACAGACAGAAAGAAACCATTTGAGATTGAGTAGTAAAAATGAGAAAGAAATCCATGCTTTTAAAAGAAGGAGACATAAATATTGGTGGCGAAAGCGATGGGTCTGAGAGGCATGGTTTGTGACTGGGAGTCATGGTTCCCTCTTGTTGTCATATACAACATCAGTCTCCAGGCTTGGGGGTGAAAGTGACTCTCGCAAATTTACGTTTTTGTGAGGAATTTGGCACAAGCTATTGCTTTAATCATGATGCCCTATCTGCTTCCTCATTTTCTTGCTTCTTCCTCTAATAGGCAAACACTGGTGGGGAGTTGAGAGGGGTGATTCTTTTTCTCTCCTTGCACTAGAAGTCTTGAAAACCCATTATGAATAATAATAATAGTTAATGCCATGTCTTATTGCCATAGCACTTAAACAAGTTAGTCTAAAGAAGAGGAAAGAAGAAGACACAAAACTCCTTTTAAAACCATTAAAACTCTTTTAACACAAAGTGTGGCTACATTACATCGTGCGTTAGAGAGAGTTTAAAAGTCAGATGCCATTCATGATTTTAACTCATTTTCATAATTTTAGCTTTAATTCAGAATAGCTGGGATCAATGATTGGCTTAGAATCTTCCTCTCACTGTTAATTTAAATATGAAAATGGAGCTCTAGACTTGTTCTTTCAGAGCAGACATACAAACAAAAATATGTCTGCGAAGCTTGAGAGCATTTGAGGTTTTTTTTTTTCTTATGTGAATAGTTGGAACAATAACAAAGGTAAGTCAGAATGGAGAATTCACTTCTTCCTGCACTGTATTTATGTCACGTCCAGAGGCTCAAAGAGAAGTTGTCTCTGAACTATTCATTGAAAACAGGTCGTCTGTGAATTAACAGAACTTTAACACCCCCAATTCTTGACTGAATTAAGGAAATAATCCAATCAGGGCCCCTGGAAGGTACAAGTGTCTGATTTGGATTTCCCAAGTTACTAGGAGAGTGAGGACTGAATCTGAAAAAGGGCAGAGTCTGACACGTAGAGTGATTTGTAAGTCCCTATTTGGTGGGAAAATCAGCCTAAAATCAACTAAGTTTCACCTGCATGCATTACGCTCTCTTTCAGACTGCATGAGGATTCAGGAACAGTCAGTATTAGATGCATAAAGATATAGAGACACATCATGGACCTGGAAATGTTTCTCTTCCCCTTGGTGACTCTTGATGGTGCATGAATAAGATTGGGGAGTGTAAAGGCGGGTCTCCTCTTCCTGATCAATGTTAGAAGCCGAAGCTGAGGAAGGAGACTGCTCTCCTGAAAGCATCTTGGCATTCTGGGGTCAGGAGGGGCCCAGAGAAAGTGGGAGTTACGGTTTCTGAGAATTACGCATTTGGACTTACCACACCTATGGGAAAGCTGGAAAGAAAGACTAGTGAGACAAACAGACGGACAGAGAAGGGCCGCCGCTCACCGGTGGTCACTGCTTTGCAGGTGACCGGGCACTGGCTAGGTCCTCAGCTCTCGTGTGTTCTTGGGTCTTCTGCTGGGTAGTAAGAGATTAAGGACTCAACTGTTCCCCAGTGGGTTGGAAATGTCGACTTTTGCTTGAATTGCTAGAATTTTAAGGCCAGAATGTCCCTGGATGGCTGTCCTGGAAGAGCCCAAGTATCTATCTGCTGCTGTTACTTTTTTTTTTTTTAAAGATTTTATTTATTTGACAGAGAGAACACAGTGAGAGAGGGAACACGAGCAGGAGGAGTGAGAGAGGGAGAAGCAGGCTTCCCGCCAAGCAGGGAGCCTGATGTGGGGCTCAATCTCACGTCTCTGGGATCATGACCTGAGCCAAAGGCAGTTGCTTAACCAACTGAACCACCCAGGCGCCCCTGCTGCTGTTATCCTTATTATTATTATTTTTTAAGGTTTTATTTATTTGACAGAGAGAAACATAGCCAGAGAGGGAACACAAGCAGGGGGAGTAAGAGAGGGAGAAGCAGGCTTCCTGCTGGGCAGGGAGCCCAATGTGGGGCTCGATCCCGGGTCTCCGGGATCATGACCTGTGCTGAAGACAGTCGCTTAACCAACTGAGCCACCCAGTTGCCCTGTTATCCTTATTATTAAAAGTTTATTTCCACTTAACAGCAGTGGCTGCTGCAATATCTCCTCCCTGGTGACCGGTGTTACAAGGACCAGGGCTGCCTGGAGTCCCAGCCTGTCCGCGAGTGGCTGTCTTCTGGAGGCTGGTCTTCAGAGTTTGCCCTGCCCTCCTGGGGTGTGAGGTCAGTGGTTGAGAAGATGCCAGGTTAGGGGGCTCCTGAGGGAAGATCACAGTTATCCTGAACCAGAAATGGAAGGCCTGGACTTGTCATGGTGCCATGACTCGCAAATGAGTGTTGAGAATGGGGAGCTTGAGGGGTGGCTGAGGAAGAGTCGCTGACCTGCAGATGCCTCCTTCCCCGTGGGGGAGCAGACTGGGTGTGGCTGACGAACGAGACTGCTTACGCTTTGTACATGCACATGCTCTAGAACCAGTAGCACAGAATAATACTTTGGGGAGTACTGGGATTGTCCCTCAAATCATCTCCCAGAGATAGCTGATGACCCTTGTATGAGGGGAACTAATAGGACTGACTTTTGAGTATGGATGAGCTGAGTGTACCCTCTTTGTAGAAACACATCATTTCAAGTTCTGAAACCCAGTGGGAGGCAACAGAAAAACCTTCCCTTTCAAATCAGTGGCTGAAACACCTCAATTCAGAGCCGGCCACCCAGGCCTCTCGAATCTTCTTCCCGCAGCTCTTCACCCTTCACTGGGGGGAAAAGTGTTTAAATCATAGCAGTTCTTTACACATCACTGGGAAAAAAAGATGTTCAAGTTAACCCAATGAGTCAAAAAATTATTTTTTTTTTAAGATTTTATTTATTTGACAGCAAGAAACACAGCTAGAGAGGGAACACAAGCAGGGGGAGTGAGAGAGGGAGAAGCAGGCTTCCCGCCGAGCAGGGAGCCCGATGTGGGACTCGATCCCGGATCTCCGGGATCATGACCTGAGCCGAAGGCAGTCGCTTAACCAACTGAGCCACCCAGGCGCCCCTATTTTTTTTTAAATATTAAAAAAACGTAAAATACTTGCACAGGACAAAATTTCAACTTAGCACCAAAAAGATCTGGAAAAATCAGTTTCCTTCCTACCGCAGGCCTTCAGTCCCTCATACTTCTCCCCAAAGACAACAGCTAAGCGAATTTCCTGGTAGAAGTTGCTAGAGAGCACCTTTTTGAATCCAAGTGTGTGTGTGTGGTTTTATGGGCAAGTGTATGGGTATGCGTGTGTGTTCGCCCCATGTCCATGATTATTAGCGCATTGTACATATTGTTCTGTTTTTGCTTTTTACATATCTTATCTTAGTGATGATTTCATATACTGAGCCACCTTATTTTTAAAATGCTGCAAGGAATCTTACAACATACCTTTCTTTGTGCATAGATGTGAGGAAATCTGCGGGATTAGTTCTAAAAGAATGGGACGCTGGGTGTATGTATTTTTTGTTTTGATGCATACTGACAAATCTTCCTCCAAAAAAAGTGTGACCCATTTGCATTCATACCAGTAGTGTATCAGCGTGTTTTCTTCCTCTTGTTCCTACTAACACAGCCCAGGTGTGTGACAGAGCTAACACCGCCTTCTGTCTCTGCTCCCTCTATGGAAAGTGGGGATTCTGTGTAATATTAGCTAACTTCCAAAAAAGAAATTGTGGTTTCTTCGATAATGTGGCTCTTCTTACTTTTCCTGTTCCCTGAAGTGATGGGATTTCAATATTTAGAGAATGAGAGTATAGGATGAGTTGATTCCATTTGGTGGAACGGTTTGGATTCTATTTCTTATTTGATTCCTATTGGATTGCATGCATGTCCTGAGGCCACGACTGAAAATGAGAGGACATAGCTCTTACTTCCAGGTAGCTTGAAGTGTTTCAAACAGTTAAAAGGAAACCAGAAGACCTGGAAAAATATTTAGTAAGGGGCTTTGAAAAATTTGTAGAGAAAATTATGTATCTGGATATATCTCTTCTTGGCATACAGATCGCCATATGCTTGCTTGCTTGAGGTCTCGATGGATTCAGAACATTGTCAACAAAGAGGAATAGACCAGCTGTGAATGGAAGCTGACCCTTTGGTGGGCAGTCTCAAGAAGGTGAGCAGCAGATAGGAACTGAGCAATGGGAAGAGTGTAGCTGGAATTTTAGGAACTTGGCTGTGGCAGGAAAGGAGAAGGAGGGGGTCAGTGGAAAGGAGACAATTACAGAATGCAGGGAAGACAGGTCTGGGAGGAGCCTAGAGTAGCTGAATTCCTAAGCACAGATGGAAAGGAGAGAGGACACTTCTTGCAAAGTGGGGCATGGATGGTTAGTGATGCCAACTGAGATAGCTCAAAACAGGGGCAAGGGAAGTTGAAGGAGTTCATTTAGTACAGAGAGTAAGGGGCTTGGGGAAGGAGGTTGGTGACCCTCTGCCTGGCTGGGTTTCCTGCTTATAAAACAGGGGCATTGTGCTTTTCTTAAAATTCTGGGGATCAAATGGGGGGAGTGTATGTGAAATAAGGTGAATCTGAATCTAAAGGCTAAAAGTTTAAGGCACAGGAAGATGTCTGGGCCCATGGTCTGGGAACAGAGCATAGCAGTGAAAAGTGGGTACTGGAGAAAGTGAGACATACTGGAACCTATGGGGAGGGACAGGTAACATTTTTAAGCCAATGTAAAAATAATACGTCTTAATATATCTCTGCAATAAAAGAATGATTGAAGGAAAATTCCCAAGCAGCTAAATGAATATGGTTGTTTATAGTCAACCAGGACCATTTTTAAAAAAGTGATCTGTTCTTGTCGGATAGGCAACAGGCATGGCTTAGGAAAATCACGGGCAGGATCCAGCCCTAAATCATGGAAGACATGTCACACAGATGGTATCCTGTGTGCAAATCCATTCATCTTTTGAATCATTTCTTTCATGCCCTCTGGTTTTCAAAATACAACCTATATTGATTCAGGGAGAGTGTTGCCTTCTTCCCATGAGAAGAGCCTCTGGTTTGGCTGATGGAGACAGACAAGCCATGAGGGATTTTGAAGGATATTTCCTCTGTATTTATTTATCTTCCCTCTTTTTTTCACATTGATTGGTTATCAGATGAAGTTCCTCTTATACTGAGATATGTTTTCCAAGGGGAGAATGGACATAGTATTAAAAATAAATACTTTGACCAAGGGTTGTTAGAATCAGGTAGGAGACCCCAAAAGGCAACTGTGATATCAGGGCTTCATTAGTTCATTATAGTTTATGGCTCTTGCAAGGATATCAAAATGCCCAATGAGCATTACATTATTTATTTTTATTTCATATTGATAATGAAGAGGAGAAAAAAGGAACATCTCAGGTCCTCACCCACATTTACAGATGCAGTCTAGAGAATGCATTACTCCCAGCTAAGGATGCATGAAAATTTTAAGGAGTAGGAACTCCCCAAAAAGGAATACCCAAAGTTTCCTCACTAAGGTTTATATTCATATTCATCTTTCCAGATGGCTATATCTCCAACCTAGCTGAAAACTTAGGAATGCAACTTTGGGCCCTGTCAGCCACCTTAAAAAAATGCCATGGCTGTTGATTGAGGGTAACAAAGCCCAGCTGCAAGGCTTTTCTCCCCACCAGCTCTTTCAGGGCTGGGGAGGGGGAAATAGGGCTATAAACCCAGACGTGTCTTGAGGCAAGAAGGGAAGGTCTGGGTCCTCGCCTGACACCTGGACCTCACCACAGTTCAAAGTGAAACTCATCAACTCAGGTGGCCGAGGAAAGCAGAAGTTATGCACGGCTAAGTGTGAAGTGTGGGGGAAATGGCTTTATGAGCCTTTGGCTGAGCTGCTCACATTTGAATGTTATACACAGGAAGTCATCAGGTAGTGGAATAATAGAAACAGACCTTACTTCACGGAGTGGTATATTTTGGATTGGCAGCAGCAACATCTGCCCCTGACATAAAGGAACAGAAGGATCTACTCTTCATGTGAAAGAGTTTTCACCCAGTGGGAGCTGCTTGAAATGAAAAAGTTGGGGCACACTTTCTTTCATTTTTTTTTCTTTTAAAGATTTTATTTATTTATTTGACACAGAGAAAGAGATCACAAATAGGCAGAGAGGCAGGCAGAGAGAGAGAGGGGGAAGCAGGCTCCCCAGTGAGCAGAGAGCCCAATGTGGGCCTTGATTCCAGGAGCTGAGATCATGACCTGAGCCGAACGCAGAGGCTTAACCCACTGAGCCACCCAGGCGCCTTCTTTCCTTCATTTTAAAAATTTATTCATCATCAGAGGGGATGATGTTGACTTCTGACAAGACTATTTCCCAAAGCACTTTCAATGGCATGATTTTCTTTAGTTTCTACAGCGGTCTAGGAGAGAAGTAGGGATTGTTGGCCTATAGAAGTGAGGCTTACAGTGGTCAAAATTTTGCTCAAGGCCACACAGCCATCAGCAGTGGAAAAGTCCATAGTTCTTGCCACCCATCTGGTGTTTCTCAAGGCGTGGTATAGGGAGCAAGAGACAATTTGTTGTGGTATATCAATTAAAAGGGAAACAATTTAATAGTTGTGCTGTTATTTTATTCTGTCTTAAAAGGCAGAATCCCATCGTGACTAACTCAGGTTCAACTCAGATTCCAGAGCATTCCTGCCTAGATTTCAATCCCAGCTCTACTAGTTACTGTGTGATTCCTTCCCCATCAATCCAAGCCTCAGTGTCATAATCTATAAAATGGGAATGAGGCAGCCCCTACCTCACAGGATTGTGGTGAGGACTGACTGAGCTAATGTTTGTAAAATACTTATGGTGGGGCCTGACAGGCCCTTAGAGTTCTGTGTTTGTGGAGGAAATAGTAACAATAACACATTAAACTTATTATTGCATGGATACTTTGAATTTGGAGAAGGTAAATGGGGATTTATGTTAAAAAAGAGGGTAATAATTTTGAAATAAAAGAGGCCACTGATAGGACGGGGGGTGGGATGTTGCAGTGATGTATGAAGAAAGTGACTGGAGCTTAGGAAGCACTTGTCCAGCCCACAAAGAAGTCTGAGCCCAGGGGGAAGCTCAGGGGTTGTGCCTGGTTGATGTCCTTTGGAAGGGAAAGATGGCCATGGAGTCAGTCCTGTAGCAAGACACTTGCCAACTTTCCAGATCCATCTCTCTTCTCATCTTTGCTGAATAAGTCATTGTCTAGGCTACGTTCCTTAGACTCAGAGAGCAGGCATGAAAACGTACTTGAGTAAGAAATACAGTCACCGTCACCCAAGACCTAGGCAGGATAGGACAGCAGCCTTGGTTTCTCTGTCGGCCTGTTCTCGTCAGAGTGGTATGAGCAGGAAGGTGCAAGTCAGATCTGCTGCAGGGTGTAGAAGGAAAGAGACTTGGGGAAGCTGGGACAAGGGGAGGAATTATCAATTCAAAAAACCAGACACCGTGGCTGTAAAGAGGAGACAGGAGGAGAACTGCCTTCAAGTGAGTCATGTTGCCTCAGCCCCAGACAGTTACCTCAGTGACATGGAGGGGCTCAGAACTGCTGATACCATCTCTCCTATTCACTGAGCGGGGGGCCAAGGGGAAGAAAGAAATGAATATGCCATTTGTGGTGCAACTCCATTAGGGACAGATTTACTGTCTGCCGCCCCTCCCCGGACTGAGGTCTGTGCTCTGGCCAAGGGTCACACAGGCGAAGCATCCCGGCTGTGTTTACCTAGGTTTTCACTCTCTGCTCCCTAAGAGCTGCTTTAACAACTAACTCTCTCTGAGACAACTCTCCGCTTTGACCCAAGTACTCTGACAACGTTCTTTTCCCAAGTCATTAGTAAACACAGAGACCTCGGATCATGGAGCGACGGAAGCAGAGGAACACAGTTTCTTCTTTTTCACTCTTGACAAAGTCACCATATGTTCTGGGCTGGAAGCCACATCTGCTTCAGGCTCCACGTCCCTCTGGGCTAGTAGGACATTGAACATTTCAGGCTCCCCTTCAGCGCTTAAAAATCTGACACTCACTCCAGAGGTCCTGAGAGTCAGGTCAGGTAGATTCCCTGCTTCAGATGGGCTCCTTCCCCTCTGAATCCTCTGGGCTAATTGGAGTTGTTCAGTTGGGTAGAAAGATGCCCTAGTCGGGCACCTGGGTGGCTCAGTGGGTTAAAGCCTCTGCCTTCAGCTCAGGTCATGATCTCAGAGCCCTGGGATCGAGGTCCGTGTTGGGCTCTCTGCTCAGCAGGGAGTCTGTTTCCTCTGCTCTCTCTGCCTACTTGTGATCTTTTTCTCTGTCAAATAAAAAAATAAAAAATCTAAAAAAAGAAAGAAAGAAAGAAAGAAAGGTGCTCTAGTCAAGATAAGCAAAAGTTCAGTTTACTGGAAGGATTGCTGGTAGCTAAGAGAAGAAAAACCAGAATAATTAGAGTTTGGAAAGGGGGAGAAAAACCCAGGCAGCTCCAGAAGTAGACAATAATGGTAGCTAGCATTGACTGAATGCATACTGTGTTCGTTCCAGCCCTTGTTTTAAGCCCTTGACAGGTACTTATTAATCTGACCCTCACAACAATACTTTGGTCTGGGTACCATTATTATCCTATGAGGGAAAGGGTTAACAAAACCCAAGTCCCCTGCCAACATGACAGCCTGACCTTTAATTGACTGCCTGATTGTTATTCGCAAACCAGACATGTTGGTATGCGTCAGTCAGCCCTAGTGCTAGGCAACATTGCTTATGCTGAAAGGCTCCTAGGTTGGGACAAGTATAATACCTGTTAAGGAGCTATTGTTTTGGGATTTTCAGACTCTTGCAACTGGCATGCCCTTATGTGGGAACCTGCACACTATGCCTGTGGAATTGTTACAAGAACTACTAGCTCTTAGATGGGGAGGAGGAAGGGAGTACTCATGAGGTTTTAAGCCAGAGCAGTTCCCACTTGATGTGGATCTTGGCATCTTGTACTTGAATCCTATTTATTGTATGTGAATTATTGTAAGGACACCTGTGCCGAAGAACATCTGGTATGCCTCTGAATAAACTGATGCCAAACGCAGAGCCATTTGCTGTCTTGTGAGTCTGAATCTTGATATGAACCTAAGAGGACTTCTGATAGGCATTGCATATTTGTTTTATACAGAAAAGGAAGTTGAGGCAGCAAGGAGCTAGGTAATTTGGAGTTATTGGAAGACACAGGTATAATACATGGTGGTTCCCAGTTTAATTTTGGGCAAGCTGGTACCAGCATGGTGACATGCTGCCTCTTACCCAACCAGCCAGTCTCTGTAGGGCACAGCCTTCTGGAGGAATCTGCTCTGTTATATCCATTCTTGGGTCACTCAACTCAAGATGCAAATCTGCAGAGGAGAGAGACTTGGGCAGCCTAACTGGATTGTTAGCCTATCTCTCGGTTACTGTGCCTTCATTGAAAATCCCCAAGGAAATTCAGAAGAAAGGGAACAGATGCTAATTGGAAACAACAATGCCTATTCATGGTTATTGGGGTCAGAGAGGGCTCCAAGGACAGATGCCTAATGGGCATTAACCTCATAATATCTTTGATGTTCATATTACCGATCAACTTCTATCACTCAAGGGAACCTCTGTTTAGTCTTTTTCTCAACATCCCTGGCCAGATGCCATAAAGCATTCACTTCTTCCTTCCTTCCTTCATTCAGTAATGAATGTTTAGAGAGACCTGAGAATGAAGGAATTCAGCAGGGTAGTTTTGTGACACCTGACAGGAAAGGGGCGTATGGCTTAAACTCCTTACTAGAGTCATCAGAGGTGGGGAACACCAAGTGTAGCTGACGACTAGTCATTTAAGATGGAGGACAGAAGAAGAGGGCTTGTTGAGGGGGAGAGTCTTTGGAGCACCGGAGCTCGTGGGCACAAACTGGGCTGGGTCAGGAGGTAAGAAGGGTGGGCAGGCTTGGAGGTGGGAGGGCTTGGAGAGGGTGGTGTTGGGAACAGGAGACAGAGCAGGGATCACAGGATGTGTGAGGTATTTGGAACCAGGTGATGAGCCCCAAAATTGGGCAGTTAGAGAAGAGAATTCGTGAGTTAGTTTGGTCAGGAGCAGATGCTGGGGACGTACCTTCAGGAGGTACTCCACACCAAACTATGTCTTGGAACCACAGTGTCAACTAATGATGGTGGCTCAAGGTTTCTTGGATGGTCACGTCTGATGGTGCCCACTGGTTACTCCAGGTTGGGGAGCTCAGCAGTGGGTCTTGAACACTGAGTGTGTCTCTGGGTCTGTCCTTTCCCACTACTCCATGCCCCCTCCACTTGGCGGCATGTCCTCTCTGAGCCTGGCCTCCTAGTCACCTTGTACTTTGGAATTGTTTTTTTCTTCATTCCTAACCTCAAACCTCAAGGTATCACCTGTTGTCTGGCTAGCTGATTTGCAAAATGAACTCAAAGAATGAGGTTGGTGTTCATGAGTGAAAGGCTTACATGGTTTAGAGACCATATTTATAATCTAACCAGTCCTTGGGGAGTCAGTGTGGGAACTTCAGACATTGAGATATTTCTGCTGGTTGATGGAGAGAAATATTTTTAGGCAGAAGGATCTTTGAGCAGACCTCAAACCCTGTCAAAAATCTGGCTCAGGATGACCTTTCACAAATGAAAGCTGGCCCCAAATTATACATAATGCTTTGTGAAATAATGAACACCTTGTCACTGAAGGTATAGAGGCAGAATGATCGCCTCATTAGATAGAATTTTCTCAGAGAGTCCATTTGGAATGGACTGGATCAGTGGCACCGTTTTAAGAATGAATTTTTCTGTGGGAACTCAATGCAACAAGGAATAACAAAACAAAATGCTGTACTAGAATTCACTATCTTTCTCCATATTCTCTACCTTGTAAGGAAGAATGATTCATGCTTGCTGTACCAGTGTCTGGGCTTTCCGGTATGGGGCCGGGGGAGAAGGCCAAACCCCACCAGTGAAGCCAGAGAAGCTAAGTTGAGCTACACGGTGGAGAAGGGAAGAGGGTGGAATTAGCAATACTGCCATACTGATGTCATGGAAAGTTTCTCATCTGGCTTTGAAAGTAGGGAGGAGAGTAAGATTTCAGGAAGCAGCTGCCGTCTATGTAGTGGATACTGAGAGTGGCAGAGAATGGGAATAATGGATTTTAAAGATCTCTTAATGTGCATTAAGAGTGCACTCCACTCCTTTGGCTTTTTTTCTTTTTTAGAGGCTGAGAATAGATTTGAATTGCCCAAGATTATATATTTTTTTCGAGGGACAGTTGTTTCTTTGAACACAAGTTAATGCCGAGGTTGGACCTGTCACAAGTCTGTCCAGCATCTACAGGGAAGAAGCCAGATACAAAATAGAAAAATGATAAGCCATTCTTGATGAATTCAGAATGGGCAGCTCAGAGCTCTCCTTGGCCTCCCCCTTGTCCACTGGGATGCCTGCTCTGACCCCTGGCACTCTGTGAATCCCAGTTTGAAACCACCCTCTGAGTCCCGGAGTCCCTTCCAACTCTGCAAGTCATTGTGCAATGCCAACCTTGCCTCAAGTTCAGTGGCAGATACTGACCACAGGGAAACACAGACACTTTCTGGTTACACGTCTGTGTTGCCACATTCTGGAAAAGGTGCCCTCAGCACGGCCCAGAGCCTTTCCAGGCTGTGGGGTGTGGTTTTGTGAATGGGACTAACTGTGGTTCTAGGGAGCCCAGACTGCATGAGCCAGCTCCCGCCTTGCCTCGGGGCGGATGTCTGGTTTCACACCATAGCCAGCTTCTGGACAAAGCTGTTCTCATTGAGCAGTATTTTCCTCTTGCCGTCAGCCATGACTTCTCATAAATCCCTTTGCCGGATCCCGTTGGAACCAGGCTCAGGGGTTTAGGCCAGTTCGTTCAGCAGGACTCTAGGTGTCCTGCAAACAAGGAATCATTTGGGATAGGCTGGGATAACTTGATCTTGGGCAGACTGACTTGCAGAGAACACTGCAGACTGCCTTCCAGGGCAGAGCCTTTCGAGGAGTGGACACTTGTACATGGTCTATGGAGGCGAAGGGCATAGAAGAGAACTGCAGGGCTGGAGTGCCATTTGAGAGGCAAAGCTGGCTCCTGGGATGAGTGGCCTTGGTGTCCATGACCGATGACATCCATGTTTTTCCACACTTCCCACTGGAGCAAGCTGGGATTGCATTTCATGGAGAATTTCCATACAGTCAGAGCACACCTGTCTGAGCCTGCTTGTATCCTCTGTTATAGAACACTTTTTTCAAAAAGACTCATGATTGATTTTTCAAATTATAAGACCAACACATGCTTGCTTTGACCAATTTATAAAAGTCAGAAATGAATGAATTTAAAGGTATCCCCTTCTCTTCTCCTGTGATCTGTTCTCCCAGAGGTAACTATTGTTCACTTTTAGCGTCTGCCCTTCCAGAATTTTTTCCACAAGAGGCCCATCGTCCATTTCAAGAGACAGGACAATACAAAGTGCTGATGCTACTGTTTTAGGTTTTAGGAGACAAGCCGGATTTGAGTGATTGGGGCTGATTAAGTTCTGGTGAGATGCAGGGGCCAAACCCAGTTGCTTTTTCCTAGCCGATGACTTTTCCAGCAAACCTGCTCCTGTCTCATGGGCTCCACTTGCTCATATGTATTATATTTAATGTAGTTTTAATAGCCCAGAACTACATTTGATTTATCTACTCACTGGGCAGGTGGTGACAGACTCATGATCTACATCTGGGCTGGCTGGGCCATCCTAGGTGAGCCGGTGGGAACTCCCCAGCAGCTTCCTGATGAAGAGCTAGTTGTAGTTTCTGAAAACCTTTAGGATCGTCCTAATGATCTGGGGGATGAAGCTGTGGGGGAAGCACCTGAGGTAAAAGTCTAGGGTGGGGGCAGTACTTCTTTTTCCTGCAAGAATTTCCAGGAGTCTTGGGGAAAACTTATGTTCTAGCTTTCCTTTTGGCTGCTGCCCAGGCCAGGCCCTAGGGACTGGTGGTTAGGCTGGGACTTGTCAGTGAAAGGTCCTTGTTCTAGAAACTCTGTGGAGAATAGGGAGTGTTGTATTAATAAGCACTGATGCCCATGCAGTGCCCAGCAGGGAGTGGGTCCTCCTTTCCCTTTGACCTTGCTACTTCAGTTAGCTACTGTGCTTTTTTAATATACTTGTTAGCCATTAATAGCATACAAACATAATTATCATCAGCAAAAAGGTTATCATTAATCTAATTGGAAAATTAATTATTTATTTACTATTCATTAAGTCTATTTTTTAGTAGTATTATATATGTTAGGTACACTCCTAGGTCCTAGGCATGTATTGATGAACAATAAATATTCCTGCCCTCGTGGAGCTTATTTATAACAAGACAGACATGAACAATAGGCAAAATAAGCAAGTAGGTTTTCTGATATCGTGAATGTTGACCAATGTTGTGGCAAAAAGAAGAGGGAAATTGGGAGCCTGGACACTGGACGGGGAGCCTATGTGGCTTTCAGTAGGGTTGCTCAGGGCAGACCCTGAGAGAAGATGAGACTGGAACAAAGCCTTCCTTGAAAAAGGTGAGGGAATTAGGGAAATTTCCAGGGGTAAGCAACTTTGGCCATTGTCCTCAACGGGGACTTAAATTCTCAGTGCTTCCCTTAGCTGTGCAGACCCAACCCATTATGACATTCTTCTTTCTTTTTTTTTTTTCCATAACCCAACCACCCTATCTCTCCCCCACCCCCCAGAAACCCTCAGATCAAGAGTCTCTTATGGTTTGTCTCCCTCCCCAGTCCTGTCTTGTCTCATTTTTTCCCTCCCTACCCCCCATGGCACCCCACCCTTCCTCTCAAATTCCTCATATCAGAGAGATCATATGATAATTGTCTTTCTCTGATGGACTTATTTTGCTCAGTATAATACCCTTCAGTTCCATCCACGTCATTGCAAATGGCAGGATTTCATTCTTTTTGATGGCTGCATAGTATTCCATTACACACACACACACACACACACACACACACACATCTTCTTTATCCACTCATCTGTTGATGGACATTTAGGTTCTTTTGATAGTTTGGCTATTGTGGACATTGCTGCTATAAACATTTGGGTGCATGTGCCCCTTCAGATCACTACTTTGTATCTTTAGGGTAAATACCCAGTGCTGTGATTACTGGGTTGTAGGGTAGTTCTGTTTTCAACTTTTTGAGGAATATCCATACTGTTTTCCAGAATGGCTGCCCCAGCTTGCATTCCTACCAACAGTGTACGAGGGTTCCCTTTTCCCCACATCCTCACCAACATCTGTCGTTTCCTGACTTGTTAATTTTAGCCTTTCCGACTGGTGTAAGGTGGTATCTAACTGTGGTTTTGATTCATATTTCCCTGATGATGAGGGATGTTGAACACTTTTTCATGTGTCTGTTGGCCATTTGGATGGCTTCTTTGGAGAAATGTCTGTTCATGTCTTCAGCCCATTTTTTGATTGGGTTATTTGTTCTTTGATGTTGAGTTTGATAAATTCTTTCTAGATTTTGGATACTAGCCCTTTATCTGATACATCACTTGCAAATATCTTCTCACATTCTGTCAGTTGACTGTGGTTTTGTTTTGTTGGTTTTGTTGACTGTTTGGTTTGCTGTGCAAAAACTTTTGATCTTGATGAAGTCCCAAAAGTTCATTTTTTTCCTTGCTTCTCTTGCCTTTGGTGATGTTTCTAGGAAGAAGTTGCTATGCCTGAGGTCAAAGAGGTTGCTGCCTGTGTTCTCCTCAAAGGTTTTGATGGATTCCTGTCTCACATGTAAGTCCTTCATCCATTGTGAGTCTATTTTTGTGTGTGGTGTAAGGAAATGGTCCAGTTTCATTCTTCTGCATGCGGCTGTCCAATTTTCCCAACACCATTTGTTGGAAAGACTGTCTTTTTTCCATTGGACAGTCTTTCCTGCTTTGTCGACAATGAGTTGACCATAGAGTTGAGGGCCTATTTCTGGGATCTCTATTCTGTTCCACTGATCTATGTGTGTGTTTTTGTGCCAGTACCATACTGTCTTGACAATTATGGCTTTGTAATAGAGCTTGAAGTCTGGAATTGTGATGCCGCCAACTCTTGTTTTCTTTTTCAACATTCCTCTGGCTATTCAGGGTCTTTTCTGATTCCATATAAATTTTCGGATTATTTGTTCCATTTCTTTGAAAAACATTGATGGTATTTTGATAGGGATTGCATTAAATGTGTACATTGCTCTAGGTAGCACAAGCATTGTCACAATATTTGTTGTTCCAATTCATGAACATAGAACATTTTTCCATTTCCTTGTGTCTTCCTCAATTTCTTTCATGAGTACTTTATAGTTTTCTGAGTACATATTCTTTGCCTCTTTGGTTAGGTTTATTCCTAGGTATCTTAAGGTTTTGGGTGCAATTGTAAATGGGATTGACCTCTCAATTTCTCTTTCTTCTGTCTTGCTGTTGGTGTATAGAACTGCAAATTTCTGCGCATTGATTTCATATCCTGACACTTTACTGAATTCTTTTGTGAGTTCTAACAGTTTTGGAGTGGAGTTTTTTGGGTTTTCCACATAAAGTATCATATCATCTGCAAAGAGTGCAAGTTTGACTTCTTCTTTACCAATTCAGATGCCTTTTATTTCATTTTGTTGTCTGATTGCTGAGGCTAGGACTTCTAGTACTATGTTGAATAGCTGTGGTGAGAGTAGATAGCCCTGCCATGTTCCTGACCTTAGTGGAAAAGATCTCAGTTTTTACCCATTGAGATATTCACTGGTATTTTCATAGATGGCTTTTATGATATTGGAGGTATGTACCCTCTATCCCTGCCCCTGAAGAGTTTTGATCAAGAAAGGATGCTCTACTTTGTCAAATGCTTTTTCAGCATCTATTGAGAGTATCATATGGTTCTTGTTCTTTCTTTTATTAATGTACTGTATCACATTGATTGATTTGTTGATGTTCAACCAACCTTGCAGCCCAGGAATAAATCCCACTTGGTCATGGTGAATAATCCTTTTAATGTACTGTTGGATCCTATTTTGGTGAGAATTTTTGCATCATGTTCATCAAAGATATCGGGCTGTGATTCTCCTTTTTGATGGGATCTTTGTCAGGTTTTGGGATCAAGGTAATGCTGTACTCATAAAATGAGTTTGGAAGTTTTCCTTCCATTTCTATTTTTTGAAACAGTTTCATTATTCTTCTTTCAATGTTTAGTAGAATTCCCTGGGAAGCCATCTGGCCCTGGGCTCTTGTTTTTTGGGAGATTTTTGATCACTGCTTCAATCTCCTTACTGGTTATGGTTCTGTTCAGGTTCTCTATTTCTTACTGATTCAATTTTGGTAGTTTATATGTCTCTAGGAATGCATCCATTTCTTCCAGATTTTCAAATTTGCTGGTATATTTCTGCTCATAATATGATCTTATAATAGTTTGTATTTCTTTGAGTCCTTTCTCTTTTCTTTTTGATAAGTCTGGCCAGGGGCTTATCAATCTTGTTAATTCTTTCACGGAACCAGCTCCTAGTTTCTGATTTGTTCTACTGTTCTTTTGGTTTCTATTTAATTGAGTCCTGCTGTGATATTTATTATTTCTCTTCTCCTGCTGGGTCTAGGCTTTTTTGCTGTTCTTTCTCCAGCTTCTTTAGGTGTTGGGTTAGGTTGTGTGCTTGAGATGTTTCTTGTTTCTTGAGAAAGGCTTGTATTGCTATATACTTTCCTCTCAGGACTGCATTGGCTGTGCCCCAAAGATTTTGAACAGTTGTGTTTTCATTTTCATTTGTTTCCATGAATTTTTAAAATTCTTCTTTAATTTCCTTGTTGACCCATTCATTCTTTAGCCTCCATGTATTTGAGTTCATCCCAACTTTCTTCTTGTGGTTAAGTTCTAGTTTCAAAGCATTGTGGTCTGAAAATATGCAGGGAATGATCCCAACTTTTGGTAATGGCTGAGACCTGATTTGTGACCCAGGAAGTGATTTATTCTGGAGAATGTCCTATGTGTACTAGAGAAGAATGTGTATTATTTTGTTTTGGAATGAAATGTTCTGAATATATCTGTGATGTCCATCTATTCTAGTATATCATTTAAAGCCTTTATTTCCTTTTTGATCTTTTGCTTAGATGATCTGTTCATTTCAGTGAAGGGTGGTGTTAAAGTTGCCTACTATTGTTATATTATTGTCAATGTGTTTCTTTGATTTAGTTATTAATTGGTTTATATAATAGATTGCTCCCATGTTATGGGCATAGATTTTTAAAATTGTTAGATCTTCTTGTTGGACAGACCCTTTAAGTATGATATGATGTCTTTCCTCATCTCTTATTAAGGTCTTTGGCTTAAAATCTAATTTTTCTGATATAAGGATTGCCACCCCACCTTTCTTATGATGTCCATTAGCATGGTAAATTGTTTTCCACTCCCTCGCTTTAAAACTGGAGGTGTCTTTGGGTCTAAAATGAGTTTCTTGAAGACAATATATTGATGGGTTTTGTTATCCATTCTGATGTCCTGTGTTTTTTGATTGGGGCATGTGGCCCACTTATATTCAGGGCAACTATTGAAAGATATGAATTTAGTGTCATTGTATTTCCCATAAGGTGACTGTTACTGTATATTGTCTCTATTCCTTTCTGGTCTGTTACTTTTAGCCCCTCTCTTTGCTTAGAGGACCCCTTTCAATATTTCCTGTAGGCCTGGCTTGGTGTTTATAAATTATTTTAGTTTTTGTTTTGTTTTAGAAGATTTTTATCTCTCTTTCTATTTCAATGATAGCCTAGCTGGATATAGTATTCTTGGCTGCCTATTTTTCTTGTTTAGTGCTCTATCTCTATCTATAGCTATTTCTCTCTCTCTCAATATATGATTAGACTGGTGAATAAAACAGATTCACATACTTAGTGCTCTGAATATATCATGTCAGTCCTTTCTGGCCTACCAGGTCTCTGTGGATAGGTCTGCTGCCAATCTAATATTTCCTCCATTGTGTGTTACAGACCTCTTCTCCTGAGTTGCTTTCAGAATTTTCTCTTTTCCACAGAGACTTGTAAGTTTTACTATTAGATGATAGGGTGTGGACCTATTTTTATTGAGTTTGAGAGGGGTTCTCTGTGCCTCCTGGATTTTGATGCTTGTTCCCTTTGCCAAATTAGGGAAATTCTCTGTTATAATTTGCTCCAAAATACCTTCTGCCCCTTTCTCTTTTTCTTCTTCTTCTGGGATCCCAATTACTATAATATTTTTCATGTTATGTACCACTTATCTCTCTAATTCTCCCCTTGTAGTCCAGTAGTTGTTTGTCTCTCTTTTTCTCAGCTTCTTTATTTTCCATCATTTGGTATTCTATATCACTAATTCTCTCTTTTGCCTCATTTATCCTAGCAGTAGGAGCCCCCATTTTGGGGGCTCATTAATAGCTTTTTAAAAATAAATCTCATTAATAGCTTTTTTAAAATTTCAATTTGGTTAGATTTTAGTTCTTTATTTCTCCAGAAAGGGATTTTATTTCTCCATGAAGGGATTCTCTAATATCTTCCATGTTTTTTTTTTTTTTGAGCCCAGCTAGCACCTTGATAATTATCATTCTGACCTCTTCTTCTGGCATATCACTAATGTCCTTATTGATTCGGTCCCTATTAGCTGTTGGTACTGCCTCTTGTTATTTTTTTTTGAGGTGATTTTTTTCCATCTTGTCATTTTATCCAGGTAAGAATGGATGACTGAGAACAAAATACTAAAATGGTAGCAATGACCCCAGAAAAATATACTCTAACCAAATCAGAAGAGACCTGAAATCAGGGAGAGAAGAAGGGGAAAAAAACTCTACCTCTATCTATTTCTATTTGTCTCTCTCTCAATATATGATTAGACTGGTGAATAGAAAAGATTCATGCATCTGATTTTGGGATATTTTGGTCTGTTAGAAGAAACTACCTCCGAAAATTTTAAAGAAAGAAAAACTTATATATTACAAAAATAAGGGTATACATGATGAAGAGATGGAATATGAATATAAAGATGAAAATTTTAAAAATATTTTAAAAATGGAATAGGTAAGAAGTTGGCTGAAAAAAAGAAAAAAAAAGGAAAGAATGTGACGAGACTGGCAACTAGAACAAAACCATGCACTAGATTTAGGGTATATATTTATATATTAGAAGAAACTGTATCCCAAAGTTTTAAAGAAAGAAAAACCTAGATGTATACAAAAAATAAGATTAAATACAATGAAGGGATAGAATATGACTAAAACAATGAAAATTGAAAAAGATTTTTTTAAAAAAGGTATTGATAAGATAAAATAGATTAAAAAAGTTAAAATAGAAAAGAGAAAAAAATTAAAAAAATAGAAAAAGAAAAAATAAAATTTAAAAAAATGTTAACTTTGAAAGACTAAAGAATCCATGAATTCTATGTGATGTATTCCCCCAGCTCTGAAGTTTGCAGTTCTCCTTGATTGTGAACTTGTCCTTGGCTGGGTTTTCTCATTGATCTTCTGGGAGTGGGGGGGGAGCGGTCTGTTGTATTGATTCTCCAATGTCTTTGCCTGAGGTGGAACTGCCCCGCCTTTGCCGGGGACCAGGCTAAGCAGTCAGCTCAGGTTTGCTCTCTGGAGCATTTGTTCCCTGAATGCTTTCCCATCCAGTTTTGGAGAAGGAGAATGAAGATGGCAGCCTCTAGTCTCTGGCCCTGAGGAGCAGAGAGTCCAGAGCCCCACTTCTTAGTGTGCCCCCAGAGAAAAGCCGTCAATCACACCTGTCTTCCTGGTGTCTGGCCACAGTCTGTGCTCACCCGGCCTGTGACCAAGTGTTTCTATCTTTGGTGCTCAGCCCCCGTCTGGAGCCTCCAAACCCAGAAGATTCCTGCAGTGCTCTCCCGTGTTGCCCCTCTCGGTGGAGGAAGGAGGGGGTCCCCCCGGATCTGCCACTTGTGGGGTCCCTGCTCAAGGAGAAGTGGCCTGACTGCACCTCTGATAATGGTTTAAGGTAAGCCCCAGCTGAGAGACCACTCCTCGTCTCCATCTCTGCAGCTTGCTTCCCCACTCTGATACCTGGGAGCTCTGCAATGCACAGGCACCCAGGGTCCTTCTGTGACCCTACAGTTCCTGAGACCACACTGTCCCAGTGAGGGTTCCACCCCCCTCCCCCCCACTTAGCCTCTGGGGCACTGTCTCTTAGTGGAGAAGACTTCTAAAAGTTCTGATTTTGTGTTCTGGTGCACTACAGCTGGCCAGGAGCTGACCCCTCCCCATGCAGTCTATCTTCCCAAAGGTTGCCTCTGATTCACTTCTCCGTGCATCCTACCTTCTAGAAGGTGGTCACTTTTCTGTTCCTAGAATTGCTGCTCTTATTCTCTTTGATCTGCTGTTGAGTTTGTAGGTGTTCTGACTGGTTTGATAACTATCCAGCTGAGCTCCTGGGACCTGATGATATCTAGGTCTCCTACTCCTCTGCCATCTTTCTGCCCTTCTCATTATGACATTCTTTTTAAGATTTTATTTATTTATTTGATAGAGAGAAACACAGCCAGAGAGGGAACACAAGCAGAGGGAGTGAGAGAGGGAGAAGCAGGCCTTCTGCCAAGCAGGGAACCCAATGCAGGGCTTGATCCCGGGTCTCCGGGATCATGACCTGAGCCGAAGGCAGTCGCTTAACCAACTGAACTACCCAGGTGCCTCCTATTACCAAAGTGGCTCATCATAAAATGATCCCGTGGGGTGGGGGGGTGGGGGGTCCATGGAAGATCCTGAACTTTGGCTCTCCCTGAAGAAAGAAATGACCAGATATCAACAATGACAGAGATATGCATGGCTGCCTAGTATGGAGGGTGACTAAGTGTCAAGCATGACGTGGAAAAGCGTAGCTCTTAGATGTGGGGTTGTTCACTGATGTCATCAGGGACCCCAATATATCCCTCCACTTCCTCCCAGAAATTTCCTCCTGCAATTCTCTTCCTTGGAATGCATTCTTTTGGATTCCTCTTTAAAATCACACACAGCACTTTTAGGAGCAAAACAACAAACTGTACCAAAATCATTTTTTAGTGCTTGGAGAGCCTGAGGATATAGGCTTCCTGGGAAGAAAGAGAGCGTGTGGGAAGAGATATGGAAAGGGGAGATCTGGACATCACAGCAAACCAAGCAGGCATCTCTGAGTCTACCCAGCTCAGTTCAATCCATTTACCAACAGAGAGCTGGGGAAAAGCCGCATCACCGACACTGATTGATTCCTGACAAACAGAAATACACAGCAGTCAGTTTTTTAAAAGTCAGGGAAAGCCTGGCAATTGAGAACTGATGAGGAGAGAGTGGTTGCCTTCTTTCAAATCTTTCAATTGGGGAGGGAAATATACTCTCTTCTAGTCACTTGCTGATTTAAAAGCTGGATCCCTACAAGTCTCCCTAAGTGGGGATCTTGACCCAGGATTCTCCATTGAGATCTCAGTGTCCTGAGGATGAGTGATTTCAGGAGATTGATTAGCCTGTATTGACGGTCCTCCCTGCGAGATGCACAGAACAAAGAAAACATTCAGTTTGCCCATCTCCCAGCTCAAGATTTCTCTATAATCCCCCTTCATAGACCCCTCTTGGAGGGAGGACCCCTCCTTGCGTGGCATGGTCTTGTAAGCGTTACACTTATGTATTTTATGGCAAGAGCACAGTGCCTTTCAGCCCAATGTGTGTGCATATAGTAGATGCTCAGGCTTAGTTGCATGAACAAATGGGTGATTGCAACGATCTAGGTTCAATTGTGTTCGCGGATATCAAAAAGCTTCTACATACAGTACGTCATTTAATCCTCATAGCATCCTGGTAAGAGATTTTCACTGTTGTTGATTCAAATGCAAGAAAGTTTAGGTGAGCTATCTAAAGTCACACAGCTGATAGTGGAACTTCATGCCAGTTCTAGATTCTTGCTGGTACCCACTAACCTCAGTAAACTCTAGTCCTTCCATAATGGGCATCATGAATACACTCTTGTTCTTGATGTTTGAGGATACTCTGCACCACAGATAATCAATAAAAATAATGGGTCAGTATCTTTCAACTTTTTTTTTAACATGAACATTTAATCTGAGTGACTAGATTAGAAATGACTAGAGATTAGAAAAATAAGGAGGCTAACTACACGATAGGGAGTTAGAGAGAAACTTTGACCCTGAATAGTCTGTAATCCTTACCCCCACTCTCCCACTAAGTTTTGTAGATGTGAGACATGGGATTACAAAATGATGTCACGTGTACTTTACATGAAAGAAAAGTCATGAGCATTTGCTTCTGCTGTAGGGTATTTTGTAATCTGTGATAACATTCTCTGTTCAAGCTTGGCCTGGTACTGTGGTTTCAGAACTTTAGAGGGCACAAAAAGAGCCCAAGGGACTTGTTCAAAATACAGATTCCCCAGTCACACTTGCCATTTTGTTTAGGAGGTCTGTATTTAGCAACATCACAAAGTGGTTCTCATGTAGATGGCCCAAAAAACACATTTACAGGGACATTGGCTTATGCCCAGGGAGAAAACTGTACTTCCTATGTGACTTGAGACTTTAAGGACACCGACAAGGAGCTCCAAAAGTCAACACCTTGTTCATTCTCTTCTGATGGCTTCAGGACACTTTCAGGTTTGCTTACATTACACCACCAGCTCACCATGGTGTGTGGGTTTTTTAATTTGGTTCGAACTGTGAGGCCAGGGACAAGAGTGGATCTCTTCTTAAAATTCTTCCTACTTTTTATAGTGATCAAACGTGTTATCTGTGTCTGAAGGTGACTGAGCTAAATATCTCGCTGATGACTCAAAATGGTGCAAGGAGTTGTTACCTATTGCCCAAATTCTGCACCTGCTTCTCTTATTTCCTTGTTAAATATTTGCTGTCTGTCTGAATTGGAAAAGGATATTTCACACCAAAAGCAAATGGAGATGGTTTTGGCTGATGTCTCTTTGTACTCTTTGAGGTTTCATTTTCTTGAGAAATGCACAGTGGGTAGAAGTGCTGTCTATGCTTCCTCCTAATGGGCTATTCATAAAAGTGCCCCCTGGGTCAACTGGCTTGTTTTGTCTCTTTCATGGCTTTATAGTGGCTCTGTTTGCTCACCTGTAGCAGATGTACTTGGATTCAAGATTTTAGGAATCTTTCTATGTGGGCCTATATAAGGTTATACAACAGCAATAACTTCTTTTAATTCTTGTGACTTTGTAAGAAGTTTTGATTGATTATTGTTTGAAAAGTATTTGTGTTTCCTAATTAAGCATTTCATTAATAGCTGCCAAGGCCTTTGGTCTCTACGTGGACTCTATTGAGTTAATTTTTTTTCTAACTAACTCAGTATGATTTTATATCTATATTTTGGTGCTTTATGAGTTTTGTTAAATTGAGACCCATGCATGGGCACTTAGTAATTTTTAATAGATAGTGAGAGTAAAAACACATCTGCAGAAACTTATCTCATCAGAAGTATGCTTATATATGTTTTTTAACTAGAGTGTAATTGACATAATATTATAGTAGTTTCACGTGTAAAATGTAATGATTTGATATTTGCATATGTTGCAGAGTGATCACCAAAATAAGTCCAGTTAACATTTATCATCATACAGAATTACAATTTTTTTGTAATGAGAATGTTTAAGATCCAACTTTTTAGTAACTTTTAACTATAATAGTATTATAAATTACAGTAACCATAAAAATATGCTTATATTAAAAAAAACCTGGGGGAAAGCAAAATCTAGTAGGCACGGGGTGTAGGAATTAATCTTTAAAAAACATTTAAAAAATTTCTAGAAAATACAAAAGCAGACAATATATCAACTTTCCATGGATCCATCACTATGCTTCAACAGTGATCAGTTTATGACTAATTTTACTTCTCTACAACTTCTTTCTTTCATTATTCCTACCCCTGATTATTTTGATCAAATCCTAGGTGTATTGGTTAAGTAATTTCATATGTAAATATTTCAGAAGTATTTCTAAAAGGCAAAGACTTGGCTATTAAAACATAATCAAAATACAATTATCACACAATAATATATAATTATATAAAACCAATACAAAATCCTTAGTAACATCAGATGTTCAGTTTTTTTGTTTGTTTTATTTTATTTAATTTTACTTATTTATTTTTAAAGATTTTATTTATTTATTTTGACAGAGAGAGAAAGAAGAGAGAGCACAAGCAGGGGGAGAGGCAGAGGCAGAGGGAGAAGCAGACTACCCACTGAGCAAGGAACTTGATGTGGGATTCGATTCCAGAACACTGGGATCCATGACCTGAGCTGAAGGCAGACACTTAATTGATTGAGCCACAGGTGTCCCTGCTTTTTTTTTTTTAAAATGATTTTATCTATTTGAGAGAAGGATAGACGGAGAGAGAGAGAGGGAGAGAGAGAGAGAGAGAGAGAACATAAACAGGTTTCCACCTAGGGCAGAGGGAGAGGGAGAAGGAGAACCCCCTGCTGATCAGGGAGCCTGATGCAAGGCTCAATCTCAGGGCCCTGAAATCATAACTTGAGCCAAAGGCAGATGCTTAACCAACTGAACCATCCAGACATCCCCAGATGTCCAATTTTTAATTCATGTTTCCATAATTGCTATAGAAATGCTCATTTGCTCACATGTTCTCTCTTCCTTCTTTCCTTTTATTTTCCCTTTTGGTATGTATCAGAATCTAAAGAGATTAATAAATATATTTTACATTTCTTTTAATTAATAGATACCCTCTCCCATTTCTTTTCATTTTTCTTGCAATTTTGTTTTTGTTTTGTTTCTGTTTTTGTTAAAGAAAGTGTGTAGTTTGCCTCAGAGTTCCCACAATTTGGATTTTGCTGATTCCATTGCTATGATTATGCTAGATAAAGTAAAACTCATCATGTGTTCATACTGGTACTCCCAAATGAAATTCAATACTGAGCTTTTAATTAATCTCTTACATTCCTATCTTCTTTCTTCCAGTCTCCAAAACCCCAGTTCTTAACAATAGCAACATAATGACTCATTTGTTTATCCTGTACTGCTCATAAAACCATCTCAGAATAATAACACCGACACTACACCAACACCATGATTATTGAAGCTAATTTGTGGTAATTTTGTTTTGTAATTATTTTGGTCTCTAGGTATGTACAGATAAATTGAGTGGTGTGCTGGTAAATGTTTAACAATCAGTGTTCCAAGAACAAAGAAGCAAGAAAACTAAAATAAGCAGAAGACTGATTTGTGGCATATGCTGATTTCCATGGTATAAATACACATAGCTTCCAAGCTATGGACCCTGCATCACTGAATGAAGAGTTGGGAGGAGAAACACACAGCTTTGGAGAGCTCTTGCTGGCTGGCTCCAGTCCACACTCAGGAAATTCTGCTTTGACCTCACTTGAAAGTGTTCTTTACTGTGTGGTTGTGCCAATAATTGGACACATGAGTTCATTTGTTCCATTTCAATTTAAAGTTTAGGGATTACTCTTTAAACTTAAACTTTGATTTATGATTATGCAAAATACTTTCATGGTCTCAAAGTCAAATCTAAAAATATTCGAAAAAGTCTAGCTTCCATCTCTACTACCTTCTCCCTGGTCCCCTCCCCTCCACAGATAACCACTTATTTAAAAATATTATGGAATCCTCCATCCATTGCTCTTCAATTTTATTTTATTTTAATTTTATTTTTGTTTATTATTTATTTATTTGACAGAGAGAGAGAGCGAGCACACAATCGGGGGAGTAGGAGAGGGAGAAGCAGACTCCCTGCTGAGTAGGTAGCCTGATGTGGGGCTCGATCCCAGGACGACCTAAGCTGAAGGCAGATGCTTAACCAACTGAGCCACTCAGGTGTCCCATTTATTGTATTCTAGATAAAATATTTTATCTATTATATTTTACTACAGTGTGTACTTTTATCTAAGCACACTTTCCTATACTTTGCTTTTTTTTTAGTTAGCAATATATCTTGGATCTCATTTAATAGTACTGTATAGAGATATGCCTCATTTATTTTTCAGCTAACTAGTACTCCATTCTCTGCATAGAAAACTGTTTATTTAGCCAGTCTTCTATTGATGAAGAGTTGAGTTGTTTCCAATAACTTCAAAGAATTCTTTTTTTGATATTGACTAGATATTACGTTCAATAGTTTAAAAACAAAATGGTACAAAATTGCACACAGTGAAAATACCCTTCTCACTTCTTTTCCCCAAACAGCTAATTCCCATCTCCAGAGGAAATCTAGTGTTCTGTGTGTGTTTAGCATACACATTACTATTTATGCTTATAAGGAGAGGGCTATTATTATCAATTTTATTTATTAAGGGGCATAAATAAGGAGAGAGCTCAAGTATTTCAATTAATTTCAGTCAATGACATGCCATTAGATATGGGTCCAAGATGTTAGGCTTTCCTACTACATGTTTACCCATTCAACTTTCCAGCTTCCTCATCAGAATAACAGTTACAAAGATACTGTTAGTTAAATTACCTCTGTCTGGGTTGAAATCAGGGAGTAGTGATCTGAGAGGTATAATCACTCTCATCATCATCAAGTGACAAATTTTATTTAATAATGTTTAAATATGAACAAAGATGGTGGCATGCTGAGCGTTAGATGAAGCAAATTAATAAGAAACCACTTTGGAAAGCATATGAAATTGATTTAGGCATATCTTTGAAAATATACAAAGGACACGCATTTTGTTCTACATGAAGCAGTATGACAAAAGCCTAGTAGAATTAAGGAAATAAAAAACAATCCCAGACACACTACAATTAGCAATTTCTAATGTCACACATCACACACATAGTGGTAGAAATTTATGGGTATTTTGTAGGGAGAAAATAAGCGTGAAAGCTTTTTGTCTATGGAAGTCAGCCTCTCAAATGTTCTATGGCTCCCAGTATTCTGGCTCCAGCGGGGTCTCCTCTCACACCAAATCAGGACTGACTCTACGTGACCAATAGAATATGGTGGAAGCAACAGTGTTGTGACTTCCAAGGCTGAGTTGTAAAAGGCATTGCAACTTTGCTTTGGCCTATTAGATTAGGGGAAGCCAGCCTCCTGTGAGGACACTTAAGTAGCTTTGCAGAAAGATCTACAAGAGGAAGACCCGAGGCCCCCCAACCAATAGCCAGCATGAACTTGCCAGCCATGTGAGTGAGCCACCCTAGAAGTGGATCCCCCAGCTCTAATTGGATGATTGTAAATGACCACAGTCTGGCTGTATCTATCTGCAGCCTCATGAGTGATCCAAGCCAGAACTGCTCAGATGGGCCACTTCTAATTCCAGAGCCACAGAGATATAGCCAGTATTGTTGTTTTATATCACACTTCTTTACAAAAATATTTTATTTCTTTGAGAGAGAGAGAGATATCATAGAGAAGTGAGAGAGAGCATAGGTAGTAGGGAGGAGTAAAGGGAGAAGCAGACTCCCCACTGAGCAGGGAGCCTGATGTGGGACTTGATCATGACAAGAGCTGAAGCAGATCCTTAACTGACTGAGCCAACCAGGCACCTTCACATTTGTGGTTTTTTTTATTCAACAGTAGATAATTAATACATTATCTGAATCACTAGTTAGATAATTTTCACAATAACATTGTGAGATAGGCGTTTTCTAAAATAGTACTTGTTGTTCTTTCCTGATTATAACAATAGAAAAACTGGAAAGTATGATAAAGTTGTGAGAAAATAAAACAGAAAGCACTTTCAACTTACTATGAGATAGGTCATGCTATTTCTACTATTGGATTTTAAAATCCCAAGATGCAGAGAGGGAAGAAGCTACTGAATGGTATATACAGTATTTGAATACAAGTCAGTTTAACTCAACTGTATGTTCTCTGTATTCTGTTAACCTTAAAAAAAATAGAATTCAATGTTAATGCCTTTTAAATGAAATGAAAACTCTCTGTGTAGTAAAAATATCCCTAAGCCTTGGCTTTGTTGAGCCTTAAGCTCTTGAGCACTTAGTATGTATGTTTTAGGCTCTGTGCTTGGTGCTGGGGGAAACAGGTGAGCCAGAAAGATTACAGGATAGTAGAAGGCATTGATGTTAAAAAGGTAAACACATGGCAAATAAGGTAGATTCATACTGCTAAGTGCCAAGAAAAACTACATGTATTGATAAAAAAAAATGCCATAATTTAGAATCAAATTTAGATCAAAAGGTCAGGGAAAGCTGGATATTTTCATTGAGACCTCTTAGAGGTAGGAGTCAGCCAGGTGACGAGAAATGATTAGAGTACTCCAAGCAATGGGAACAACGTGTGCTAAGACCCAGAAGTGAGAAATTCATTGGCATAGTTATGGAAGCAAAGGAATCGTCTCTGGAGAGTAATACGTGTTGTGGAGAAAGGTATGAGGTCAAGCTGGAAAAAGGGCCTGGGCCAGACCTCAAGTCAGATGTATTGTAGGACATGCTACAGGATGTTAGGAGCAAAGGAAAACCTCCGAGATATTTGTAATTTCTCATTTGCATTGGAAGACCATTCTAGCTCCTGGGTGGGGATGGGTAGAGAAGGTCAGAGTAGAAGTAGGGAGACTCACAGGGAGGTTCTTGCAGCTCTCCAGCGGCTATAGGGACAAGGCATCGTGAATTAGGGTGGTCCATGAGCTTTGAGATTATAGATGGACTGCAGACTTGGTAATGGACTGAACGTGAAGGTGAAGAAGAAATGCTTACTGAAAGGAGCGCCAGGGCAAATCAAAGTGACATTTATGAAACTGGGAAAGACCAGAGGAAGAGCAGATTTGGCTGGGGTATTCAGAATTCAGTTTTGTAGGTTGTGATCATCAATTCCATTGTGTTGGAGCAAGACAAAAGAATGTGTCCAGTCCTTGGGAAAGGATTTGTTGTAGTTTTGACAGCAACCAGCTGCTCACAGATACCATCTATCAGCCACCACGTAGGTGTCTTCTCCTGCTTTCCTCCCACTAATGACCTTCTGTGCGCATAAGCAAACTGCAGATCAGGAAGGGTGTTGCTGGTTAGCGCAGGCAGGGCTGGACCAACCTCAGGGGTTCAATGAGCTGCTGCTAACCGCATCAGAGCAATTACCTGAAGGTCTCCTTTGAAGAAAACAGTCGCACACTTTTCCTTTTTAATCACTGCCAAGGGAGTTGATTTTGTTTTTCAAAGATCATGTGTTTGTGATAAAATTTTTTACTGTTTACTCCTCTTTGGCAAGCTGGCTCTGGGTGTTTCCTGAATAAAACACGCTCAGTTAACCAGCAGAACACAAAACCGTTTTATTACAATGCATTCACATTTTAGGTAGATAAATGTCTTATTAATTTATTTAGCTATTTTAATAATGCTTGCTCCAAAGTGAAGCAGGTATGTAGATTCCCCTTTTCAGAATTTTGGAGGCTAATTCAGCTTTTATCTATCTCCCAGATGTTCTTGAAGCCTGTAAGATAACAATGTGTTTCTCCAAATAACATCTTTGGGTAAAAATAGACTCTACGTAGGGAAATACAGAAATATAAAATATAATATTTAAACAATTTTCTCTACTGCACAAAATAAAAATAGATCTCTCATGTAATTCTTTCATTATTTAACTGTTCTAAAAATGGCTTTCAGAGTGGCATCATTTTCTGAACAACAGAAGGAACAATTTTTTCCTGGAGAATTTCTCTTTCTACCTGCTCTCCTTGCCAGTGGGATTTCTCTCAAATCACATGCATTTTCACTGAGTGTGGTCAGCAGCTTCAGAACCGTAAGCTCATTATTTGTAGGCTTTGCAGCACCGTGGAAAGAGCGCCAGCCTGGGCATGTGGTGTCTTCCTGGAAGGGAGATAACTACCTCTGAGTCAATGACCCAGAGACCTTTCTTTCTGGAAAAATAAAACACTGTGGGTGAGATTTGCCTCGGTGGGTTTGTGTGAGGATTAATGAGGTGGGTAGGTATGTAGAATCCAAGAAGGTAAGCTATTGTTCTGATTCTTCCTTCTCAGGGTTTTCCTTCAGTAGCTCCTCTTCTCATTCCCCTTGGTCTCTGCCTTGGTAAAGACCACCTTCCTCTGCCCTGGATAACTGAACAGACTCCCTGATTCCAGCTTTGTTCTCCTCCAGTCCCCTCTCTGCCAGGCTCCCATCACAGTCTTTCCCAGATGCAAATCTCACAAGGCTGTGGTGGCTTTACTTAGACTTAGTAGTACCTCTCTTTGTCTTCCAGAAAGTCCACGGTCTATGAAATGGCTTTCAGGGTCCCCTAGGTGGCCCCTTCTCCATTCTGTCATCACCGCTCCAGCTGTATTGACCCATCTTCTATCCCCTGCCCCCGTTACCCCCACCTAGTTGTGTTCCTCTGGGTCTCTCCATACACTACTCTCTCCTTCTAGAACACCCTTCACCCTGGCCAGCCTGAGGAGTTGCTCCTGCTTACATTTCCACCCTAGTTAAGCCTTACTAGCTCTTCTCTTATATTTCTCACCTCCTTTATCTCTCTGTTTCCTAGTGTTTGGGACCCTATCTCCATCATAGTCCCTGTCACATTGTTTTGTCCTCACTCATGGACCGAAGTGTCTGGGCTATGGCAGTCTGAGGAAACATGTAACCCCCGTTAGTGCCATGCCCCCATCCAAAGGCTCTTCTTCCTCCTCTGTTCACACAGGGTCCTTCATGCAAAGCTTCTCTGCTTGAAGAATTTCAGGAATTCCACGGGAGGTCATAGGTAGGTCCATGACCCTTTGTGGCCTTTTGCTGTTGTGACCAGCAAGGCAGCCAGTGACTGACTGATTCCCTCTCCCTCTGAAGCTTCAGTTCAAACCATCCTAGAGGTTTAGCCATCATGCCTACTAGGGAGGGATGTGGGAAGCCTGAGGTCAGCACCCAGCCACTGAGATGCAGAAACCTGCCTGGTCTCCCCTGGTGACTAAGTCAGAAGAATGTTCCCTCCATTTATGGAAAGGAAGCCTCAGAGAGTTAGAGGCCATGATGATTATTATGCTGTCAGTTCATTCCACACTCTATCTCTCCAGACTCACGATGTCATGGGCCTGGTTCAGGGCAGCATCTATGGAAAAACTCTACTGGTGGTTCCCACAGAGGGGTGATACGAAATGGTTAATAAGAATATAGGAATGCTAACTTGTCTGAAATATATATTACTGGGAGCAGGGGGGAAGTATGGAGCCCATTGAGTATCATGTTTGCATTTATGCTTGTTTTTAAATCTCAGGGACTATGAGAATGGGCATCCTAGAATTTCCAGAAGTCATAGTCTAGACTAGAGATAAGATGCTCTAGTCTCTCTGGTCAGTCTTTTTCCTTTCTATCCTCACCAGGGGAGGAACTCATTTTATAGCTTTGAGGTCTCCAGGGACATTACTCTGACTGATGGAAAAGAAAAATTCCTTAGATGAAAGAAAGGAAAATGATGAATATTTCAGATGAAGAAATAGGAATGTTCCAAAAATTTCTGGCATAGATGGGGAAGAAATCCTAGTATGTTTTTGTTAACAAAAATCTTGATAGCCAAAAATTATGTTAACGTGAATGATGTGATTTACTGGGGAAAAAGGCAACCTGAGAGTGTTTTAGATTCCTTGGATATGTAATTATATATCCAGAAGGTGCCATTTCCAGCGGAGTGATAGATTAAAAATTATAATCAGTGTTTTTAAGCATATAATTAGCATATTGAACATTGACAGTTCAGACCCTAATTAAGTACATAGCGTGCTAACAGAGGGAGCTCTTATTTTTCTGGTTGCATGGGAGCCTTATTCCCCAATGAAGGAAAATTTTAACTACTCATGTAATGTTTCTCTTCCATATCTCCTGGCCCAAGAAATTGAAACTACCCTTTGTTGCTCTTAGATCTGGGTGGGGGAGTGAGTGTAGGGAGTGTCGGAGGGAATTTTGTTGCTCTGTCAGAAAAAGGTAAATCGGGTATGTTCATTGTCACAGTTTCCTTCTATATCTGAAGGATTTCACATGTCACTCTTTGGAGGATTGTGCATAACCTTTAAAATACTTATGCTCTAAGAGCACTGAAATTTTTTTTTTTTAAACACCACGATCTATTTAGAAGTAATTTTGCTTTATAGCCAAGGGTAATCTCATCACTGAGCAATGCTTCTATTTATATATGTCTGTCTCTCAGAGACTGTATCTTGAAGAAATCCCCAATGCAAAGGGCAGAGTATAAAATTGAATACCACCAAGTAATATTCCCAAAGGGACTTGTTTAGTGTTTCCTTATCCAGTTACCCATGGCTACAGGGAAAGAGTTTTCAAAATTCAATACAAATTGTGTTAGCTTGTTTTTCTTATTGACACCCTCAGGTCTTCTTTGATCACATATTTTAGAGGAAAGGAAAAAATTCCTTTAGATCTCTAAATGTCAAGGGGCACCCATTGCTCCTGCACAGAGCTGTTAACTGTGTGGAAGGACAAAGTTTCCTCAGAGTTAGCATTCTGGGACCTCAATAAAAGCTGTTTTCTCTGTTCAGTGTCAGAAGGGTCTTGGGCACTGGCAAAGGGGAATTAGTTATTGAAGGACTTTATTAGGAAGGAGTTTTTTCTAAAAAGCAATTCCTTTGGTCATATCACTGATCAAGCATCAATTAACAGGTGTTTAATTATTGTGAAACTACTATGTTGTGTGTACTTTCATCTGTTTTGGAAAACAGTGTTGGCTTTCATTGGGTTAGTAAATGGTAGTCACTCTTTAAAGAGCCAGAGATCCCAGAATTTGAAAGAAAGTGTAGAAATTGGCATCTTCATGATTCATATGGGTTTTGGAATTCCGCAAATCTCACTGTGGACATTAAAATGCAGTTAATGGAAGAGAATATGTGATCTAATTCATTTTAATTTCCCCAAAGTAATTTTTATAATTAAAGGGGTCAGTGTCCATGCAATTTAGAAAGAAGGACAAAAAGTGAGGCATGTTCATGTTTGTCCCACTTAAAGAAGAGCCTCGTTGTATCCGGCATACCTAGAGAGGTTAGCTGCTGGGTGAAGAGACATAATCAACTCCACCACCACAGTTTGAGGGAAAATGTGTTATGGAGCCATCTGGTAGCCTTGACTGTGATTCTAGGTTCACCGCACAACTTTGTGAATGCGTGATTTGTTTCTTCAGAGGCAGGAGGGCCAGGGTGTATCAGGATCTGCCAACATTAGGGACCCATCTCCTGCTTGTCCTAGAACATACTTTGATTCTTTAAATGACCAGAAGGTGAACATTTCAGGGCATAAGGAGATCAATCAAAGGGATACGTAAGATTTTCAACTCCCTTTCCAGTGTAATGCCCAAACTAATGTGACCCACAGTGTGTTTGACCCTGTATCCAAAGATTGTCCCAGTGTTCTAAGCATTTGAGGCCCTTAGCTAGCACGGCTCCACTTGTGTTTTCAGGTAAACAACAGAAGGGATGCCCAGAGCCAAAAGCCAGACTCTTGCAGAAAATTTCTGAGCTAGAGCTCTAGGAAATGGAGGGAGAGTCCTGACTTAGACCTTTCTCAGCAGAAGGAATTGCCACCTGTCTATTCGCTAGGCTCACTAGTCTCCACCCATTTCAAGGCTACAATCAGGCTCATGCCCTGATGCTGCCCTCATGCAGACAGAGTCCACCAGAATTGGAATAAATTATAAATATTTTAGGGGTTAGGATTTTTTTAGAGTTTTATTTTTTATTGATTTTTATTTTTTTCATAACTCAGCCACCCTATCTCTCCCCCCCCCACTGCTACCTTCCAGCAACCTTTAGTTTGTCTTCTGAGATTAAGAGTCTCTTATGATTTGCCTCCCTCCCCAGTCCCATCTTGTTTCATTTTTTCCCTCCCTACCCTCTATGACAACCACCCTAACTCTCAAATTCCTCATATCAAAGAGATCATATGATAATTGTCTTTCTCTGGTTGACTTCTTTTGCTCAGCACAATACCCTCCAGTTCCACCTGTGTCGTTGCAAAGGCAGGATTTTATTCTTTTTGACAGCTGCATAGTATTCCATTATATATATACCAAGGGATTAGGATTTTTAAGCAAAGGCAATTCAGGCAGGAATTTGTATGTTACTTATCTTCCTTCTGGCCAAACATGTTGCTATCTTGTAGGAAAAGACAGTGTGACTGTAGATCTACTTGGATTAAGGATGGTAGCTGGAATATTAATGTTCTTCGGTCCCAGAAGAAAGAGCAGTCTTTATCCCCTGGTGTAAAAGAAGGATCTTTATAGTCTTCATAGGGAGGATCCTCCAAATACAGACCAAAAAGATATGAATATGTTAGCCTCTAAGAGAATGTATTCCTCTTGGATGTTGAGTATATTCTCAAGACTGTGGGTGAACTGGTGACCCGATCAAAACCCAGATCTTTAGCAGCAAAGCTGGGGACCAAGCAAACCAAAGATTTATTTGGAAATTTCACCAAAGTATAGATGGCCCATGAAGCCCAGGCTGGTCAGCCAGTTGATAGCTATATACCCAACCTTCATTTTTTCCCCCTATCACATTCATTCTCTGTCTCTCTCCTTCCAATATTATTAACTACAACAAAATCAAATTTTGAGGGGATATAAAATGGAAACACATGAAATAAGAACAACACAAAACCAAATATAATTGCTTATGGGATTGCTAAACTTCTTGTCATCTATACTGGTAGTTTCATCCAAGTTTCTCTCATGTCAGAGAACATGGCAAGACAGCTTGAGTCAGTCAAAAAATTTATTTGAAACCCTGTTTTTATGTTAAAAAACATAATTTTGAATTTTACTGTAAAATACATTCATTTTCATCTAAAAAGCATGTTCTTCTCCTAATGTTTATATGTAAAATTTATGTTCCAGAGAAATGAGCCCCATTCTTTTGTGTCTTTCTATAAGCTCTAGTCAACCAGTGGGTAGACATCTATTAGTTTGGGAATTAGAAGCTTCCATTGTCAAATCTAAGCTCTGTAGTCTGTCATATGAAGCCCAGGGTCATCTCTTGCCTATGGCTCTAATCTCTTTTCCTTTTTTGGTACTCTATCCTCCAGACTCATTGATTTTTGTTTTTTGTTTTTGTTTTGTTTTTGTTTTGAATAATTCCTAATATACCTTGGGCCTTTTCACATGTTGTTGCCTTTCAGCCATACCTGGGTTTACGCTAATAAGGTGAGGAACAAACCATGTGATTAGATGATTGGAACTTTCAGCCCATCCTCTGACCGGGTGAGAGGGAAGACCCAGTGGGGAGGCTGGAGATTGAATTAATCAGCAATGGCCAGTGATTTAATCAATCATGCTTATATAAGGGAACCCCTATTAAAATATGAAACAAGAGGTGTCTGGAATGTATTTTTATCCCACCATCCCTACCTCTGTCTGTCCACCTAAGAAGCTCCTACTCATCTCTCAATACTCAACTCCCTTGTCTTTCTCCTCTCAGAAGTCGTCCTTGACTTTCCAAAGCAAATTGTTATCACATTTTCTTTTGGGAAAGTATAAACTGGGTATTTTAAAGCACTTAAGTTTTCTGAGAGTCACTTTTGCCTTTGGTAACCAAATTCACTGGATTGATCCCCCATCTATACATAATTCAAAATTCAATGTCCCGCTCAAAACATTGTGGGAGACTTATAACTTCCTGCTTTTTGAATTCTCAGTTATTCTCAGGTTGCTTCCCTGCTTCTCCCTAGGGATGGATTAGCTCCTTCTATATTCCCCCAAAGCACCAGTACACCCCCCCCCCTAATGTGTGCACAAGGCATTTCTTGAAGGTTTCAGAATAACAGAGAGGGAATCACCAGTGTGTAAGAGCTGCCAACCTAAAATTCAATGGTGTTTTAGATTCTTGGTGGACTGCAACACTGACAGCCATTCCTAGCAATCCCTATCTCCAGGTGTCAGGTGTCACCTGCTGTCGGGGTGCTCACACCTGCTCTCTTTCTCTGGGGCCTTTTCTCCAAGTCTACAGGGCTCTACCACCTCCTCCCTCCCGAACTTCCATAGCATGATCCTGGAATCTTGCTAATATATACTGTGGAGCAATTTAGTGCATTCTCTTTGTTAGTTCTTTTCCATTTACATTCATTCAGAGGGATCTCTGCTCTCACAATCAGAGACTATTCTAAATAAAAGAGAACAACTGTCTTTCTAAGAACAATCTGTCAGCCTTTAGAGGAATAGACTTGGACAATGGTCAGATCTATGGAATGATGTGCCATCCAGATCGTGCCACAGGAATGGAGCATTGGCTCTCTCAGCTGCCTCAGCTCTAGGCCATTAATCCTTCCTGGGATTGCCTCAGTTGAAGGGTCATTTGTTCTTTCTGGAGTAGTCTCCACCCAGTGACTGGCTTCAACTCAGGCAACTCTGAAGGGTCATCCCAGTTTCAGCACTTGCCACAGATGGGCTGAGTTTTTTGTTTTGTTTTGTTTTTGGTTTTTAAGATTTTATTTATTTATTAGAGAGAAAAGAAGAGAGCAAGAGAGCATGAGCAGGGGCAGGGGAGAGGGGGAAGCATACTTGATCTCAGGACCCCAAGATCATGACCTGAGCTGAAGGCAGATACTTAACCAACTGAGCCACCCAGGCACTCCTGGACTGATGTTTTTATGGAGGTTGTACCCCACTCAACTTCTTCTGCTGCATCCTGTTTCCTTTGACTCCCTCCCTCGGGTCTGGTACCAAAACACTCTACTCCTTGAAGCCCACTGCCTACTAGTTTCCATCTCAGAGTCTTTCTGAGGAACTCTGCTTTCTGAGTTATCTATCCTACCTAAGCTTGAGGTTTTGTTTGTAGAATGGGAATCCTTGTTACTACCCACCATGTAGAATTGGGATGTAAATTAAAATAGGTGAAGTACAGAAAGAGCTAAGAAGAATGCCAGTCATGTTAACATGTAGTAAGTCTTCAGTCAATCTTATCCATCATTATTACTGTGGTGTTGTTATTACTTCTGTACCTTGTGTCCGAACATGCCATAGCACTGTTCACATTGTATTAAAATTGCTTATTTATATTCTGTGGTGTTTAGTGAGGAAGAACTTAAACTCCTCTTCCTCCTTATTTTTCCTTTCCTCCTCCTTCTCTTCCTCCTTCTCTTTCCTCTTCTTTCTCTTTCTCTCCTCCTTCTTCTTCTCCTTCTCCTCCTCCTTCTTTAAAAGAAGCTATTGATAACTGGGGTGTGAAGTTTTCTGAGGCAGGGGTAGATACATTAGTTGAGTCTGGGGTCAAGAGAGAAAAGGGATCCAGACTCCATAGCTTCCTCCCAAGATTCAAAATTAGTCATACCTGTCAGTTTTTGACTAAGGGAAACTGATAAAGGCAGGTGCCTGAGATAAAGATCGCCATAGGCCAGTCATTATCACAAACAAGCAGACAAACAAAACCCTCCCACATTGCCAAACTCATCCTGGCTGGCAATGGTGCTGTTGCTACTGGTGATGTCCCAGATGAGAACTTCTGCAGCAACATGGACGTCAACCTTACTTCTTATCCTTCAACACAACATGTTAGCCCAAGACAATTAGCTTATAACCCCACTTCCATAATGTCTGCTAATCTAATTCAGTTGTGTATCTGAGGCTGTGGTGTGTTTTCACCTGATAATGCTCCTGCCATCAGATACATGTTGTTGTTGTTTTTCCCAACACCAACTTATTCTCCAACTGTCCAGAAACCAACTGGGTATCACACAATTCAATTAAATTCTGACATTAACTTCCCAGAATTAGCACAGACCCATAGGTGAAGGACTCATCCCTATAAGACTGCTGCTATTTTGGATGCCAATCCGAAGTCTCCAGCTCCCATGCTTCTGATTGACCAGCTATAAATCAGGGGTCTCCATGGCCTCTTCTTCAATTTGGATAATTTGCTAGAATGGCTCATAGAACCTAGGAAAAAAGTTTACTTACTAGTACCAGTTTGTTATAAAGGATACAACTCAGGAATAACCAAATACAATAGATACATAAGGCAGGGGAAGGGAATGGGGTGCATAGAGCTTCCATGACCACTCTGGGCGAGTGCTTCCACAATACCTTGATGAATTCACCAATATGAAAACTCTTTGAACTTCTTTGTTCAGGGTTTTTGTGGAGATTCCATTATGTAGGCATGATTGATTAAATCACTGACAATTGGAGATCAAATCAATCTCTAGCTCCTTTCCCCTCCAAGAATCAGGGGGTGGGCTGAAAGTTTCAACTTTCTAATCACATGGTTGCTTCCTCTGGCAACTAACTCCATCCTGAAGCTACCTAGGGGGCCCACAAAGTCACCTCATTAACGCATACTCAAGTATGGTTGAAAAGGGCTTATAATACGTAACAAAAGATACTCTTCTCACCCCTATCATGTAGGAAACTCCAAGTGTTTTAGAAGATCTTGTTACAGAAACCAGGGATGAGACCAAATATATATTTCTTATTATATCATAATATCACAGGCAGTAAAAAGATAGAGCGAAGAGGTGCAAAAAGTGAGGATATGGGTTTTTAAATCTCTCCTGAATGCCAGCTTTCTTGATGTAGAACCAAGTGAGGCTAACACTTGATAAAATTTGGAACAGTTTTCTGAGTTTTTAACTTTGCAACTCTTCTAACTCTACAGGACCCAGTTTTCTCTCCTATAAAAGCCTGCTTTCAGAGAAGTCTGAAATCAAACAATTGTCTCATATACTTAAATAAAGATATAAATTGATAACATTGCACTTGAATTACCTCCTTGATACACTTTCATTTTAAATGGAGACAAAGTCCTGGCACTTTAAGTCCAAATATGTTATATTTTTGAATTACCAAACATTAAAACAAGATGGCAGAGGTACCATATAGACAAGATTGGGTAGAAGGCTCTCCCTAAAATGATTTAATGATTCCCAACAATTTCCAAACTACAAATACTCTTGTTTATACTCTGAATCAGAATTCCCAGCCTCTGTTTCTTTTGGTCATTATTAATTCTACTGAGTTCATTGTAGCTGAGACTAAAATGTAAGAACAGTGTGTTAGGAAAAACTTTGGAAGTCATTTCACAAGTATATAGTAACTTATATCTATAGAAAAATTTTGAGTATTAAAGACTGTTCCAAAATGCAAAATGAGTACTTGTAGCAGTTACTTGTTACTGTATATCAATTTACTCCAAAACATAAAGGCTTACAACACATAACTTCATTACCTCACAATTTATTTGGAATTTAATAATCTGAGCATAGTTTAGCTGGATCCTTTGTTTCATGGTCTATCACAAGGCTATACTCAAGGGGTTTCCCAGGGCTAGGTTCTCACCAGAAGTTTCAACCAGGGAAGGATTTCTTCCAACTCCCTTATGTGATAGTGAGCAGGATCCAGTTCCTTGAGGGTTGTTGGATTTGAGTGCCTCAGTTCCCAGCTGGCTATTGCTAGAGGTCACCCTTGATTCCTTGCAATGTGGGCAAAAACACTCTACTCCCCACAACATGGCAACTTGCTTCATCAAAGCCAACAATAGAGGCAAGAGGTAGGGCACAGTCTTCTATAACTAATACAGGGGCGACATACCTCAACATTGTCATAGTCTGTTGGCTAGGAGCCAATTACTCAAAGGAAAAGCATTATGTGGAACATACCAAGAAGCAAAGACCTATCATTGGGTCATCTCAGAAATTGCCTGCTTCAGTGCTCGAGCTAGTAAGAGACGAAGTACATTTAATGATATCATGAAGAAAACAAAATATTCCATTTAATAGCACAGCTACTCTGGGAACAGCAATTGCATAGACATGTTTAAGGGAGAAGTCTCTTTTAAATCAAATCAAACTTCCTTAATTAATGCACTGCTTTATTCTTCAAACATTCCGAAAACTTCCTAATCTAATCTTCAGAATCTTTGAAGCCATTATCAGATGCTTTAAAACTTTTGCCAAATATTTTCCTCTATTTTATAACCCCATATGACATTTCTCTTTTACATCATTAGAGAGAAAACTACAGAAAGACCAGTGTGAGTGTATGTACTTTTCCTTTGAATTGTGGGCAAAGGATAGTGTTTATGAAGGTAAATAAAGCAGAGTCTAAAATCTTATGAACAAGATCCAACCTTCAGTTAAGCTAAACAGATTGTATTCCATCTGCAATCCTCAGCAGGGTCTATCTGTTGACAACTGAAGGAAAGAGTTTTTTTTATTCTGAAAACATACAGAGACAGAAAAACTCTTATATGGAAAAAAAGAAAAAGAAAAAAGAAAAGATGGTGTGAGTAGGGCTGGGACAGTTTATTTGTGGAAATTTATAAAAATGTGTCATAAAGCTCACTTTAAGGTGCTAATTGCCAGCTGTGGGGGTGATAAATATGGGATAGGTCCTAATTTCCATGTCATGAGGTTTTCCTTGTAGCTGTCTTGATTGCCTGCTTATAATATAAATGCATTTTTTTTTAAGTTGAGTACTCTGATTTTTTCTTTTTGCTCTTGAATTCTTAATAAAGTCAGTGCACTCTTCTTTCTATCTTTCTGTTAGCAATCGAAGACGCAAATAGAAGGTAAGAAGAATGAGGGAATTTACAAATAGATTAAGTAGTGAGATTTGAAATACCACATATATCTGATCTAATGTCTGGCACTCCTTGGATGACAAGAAAAATGCTTGTGGAGAATTTCAATGTCATTTTTTTTTTCTGATTTAAATTACAAGTAGCAAATAGAAAAAACCCTTGTGGTAGCACGATAGGGAGGGCTTTGAATTATGCCTGAGTTAGCGGAATGATTCAGAGTAATTACGAACCAGAAAGAAGACATGCTCTTGGAAGAATAGTCCAGTGCTAAAAGACGGAGACCCAAAGGGGAAGCAAGTGTGCCCAAGATAAAACATAGTCATGTCCCAGATTTGCTAAGATTGATCTCGGTAAAGGGTGGTGAATTTTTTCCAAATGATTATACTTGTGGAGATATGCTTTGTCAGCCAAACCCAAACGACTAAAGGATTATAAAAGGACATTCATTAATTCTAAAAATAGAAGTAATTTATGTAAAGTATAGGAAATTTAAATGAACATGAAGCTGAGTGTTTGATGAAGATAAGAATTGAAATTCTCTTTTATTGATATCTCAATTGCCCTCAAGCCTTGCCCTTCGGAGAGGCTTCCGTTTTTGGTTGCTGGCCATGGTGGAGTTACTAATTTATAGTTGGAGCAACTTTGATGTGGCTTCATTATCAGAGTAAGTGTAATGCAAATACTTACTAGAGTTCTTGTGAAAAACTTGAATTCACTATAGATTAGACTGCAGAAGCTGCAATTGAAGATATTAAGTGCTCATTTTTATATGGATAGCTAGGTGCTTAAAGAGATAAAGAAAAATTTTTTCTTAAATATGGATTTAGATGAACTACTAATAATTCTTTTTTTAAAATTAATTTTTTTTAGAGAGAGAAAGAGCACATGTGAGTGAGGGGTTGGTGAGGGGCACAGGGAGCGGGAGAGAGAGAACCTTAAAGCTGGCTGTATACTGAGCATGGGGTCTGACATAGGGGGCTTGATCCCAGAACCCTGAGATCATGACCTGAGTTTAAATCAAAAGTTGGACTCCCAAATGACTGAGTCACTCAGGCTCCTCAACTATTAATAGTTCTTAAATAGCTATTGAACAGATTTTGAGAAACATACCATTGACTATTTTGATTTTGTCTACTGAAAGAAATGGATGATCCCAGTATCACTCATCCTGAGGCATAAAATGATTTTACCTCAGACTTGGGTAGGCAGGATCTCCACCTACAGTTGAGGATGAAGATTTTATGGGTCTCAGGATGAGAGGGACTTAGAGGTTTTGGGTTGTGAAGGGTATACTTTGTCTCATGGAAAGCAATTAAGAGAAAGATGGGGAGTTTAGGAGTAGGGTCAAGTTGTGAGTGATTATTTTGTAGTAGCAAAAGCCATTGTCCAAGCTCTACTTTTGTTATTCCTCAATAATTTGTAAAGTTATATTTAACAGCACATTGTGGTCTCAGCTCCTCTTTAGATTGGATCAGGAAGGCATTAATCCATGCTTGGAGTAAAAAGGTGAAGGACAGAGAAATTAACCCAGAAGAGACATTAATGTGAGGAATTAAAGTCATTTGAGAGACTGGGCTCTGAAGTGTGTCTCCCCTCATCCTTGACAAGACTGGGTATAATTATACTTTCTAATTTTTGTTCATTGGACTGGGACAAAATACGCTTATTATCTTGATATATACTTCTTTAATTATTAATGAGGTTGACTGAGCATGTTTTCAAATAATTTATTAGCTGATTAGCTGTTTTTCTTTATATTTTCTGTAAATTTTTTATAGATATATTTCCACTTTTCTATTGTATTACTGATTTTTTTCCTTTTAAAAATTTGTATGAGTTGATTTTGTTTTGTTTTGTTTTTTGGTAAGAGTTCTTTTTAAACAAAAGGAATTAGCCGTTCTGTTGAATGTGGTGCAAGTATGCTTTCCAATATTTGTTGTTGGTCTTTCAACTTTCTTTATTATATATATTTTTTATTACTAATATTTAAATTTTAATGTCATTTTCATCACCTTTTTATTTTTTGGCTTTTAGGTTTTTTGTCCTGTGCTTTGAGGCCTTCCTTAAACATGTTTCAATGCCATTACCAAAAAAAAGTCCCTTATTTCTTTACTGAATTGAGATGCTTTTTTAATTAAAATCTCTATGTGTGTTTAGGGTTGATTTCTCAACTATTTTTTCCCCATTGTTTCAGTTTTTCTCCAGTACCAAGCAGTCATATGTTTTAATGTTTTGTGAGGCAGAGGCTCTTTCTTTTGGGAAATTTCCTGGCTATTCTCACATTTTCTTTCTTTCTTTCTTTCTTTCTTTCTTTCTTTCTTTCTTTCTTTCTTTCTTTCTTCCTTCCTTCCTTCCTTCCTTCCTTCCTTCCTTCCTTCTTTCTTTCTTTCTTTCTTTCTTTCTTTCTTCTTTCTCTCTTTCTCTTTCTTTCTTTCTTTCTTTCTTTCTTTCTTTCTTTCTTTCTTTCTTTCTCTTTTTTAAGATTTTATTTATTTATCGGAGAGAGAGCGAGAGCAGCAGAGGGAGAGAGAGAAGCAGATTCCCTGCAAAGCTGAGAGCCTGATGTGGGACTTGATTCCAGGCCCCCTGGGATCATGATCTGAGTCAAAGGCAGACTCTTAACTGAGCCACCCAGGAGCTCTCATATTTTCATTTTTGACAACCCTTCCCAAGTGAAATCATGTTGGTATTGAACTTATAAACCAGTTTAGGTGAAACTGACATCTTCACGAGTCTTTTTATTCAAGAGTACAATGTATCTGTCTGTAGAGGTTTTACACATCAACCTGGTCATATTTTCCAGAACCTTCTTTCCAGGTTGGAGTTCATCAAAAAGAAAATTTGTGTGGAAATTTACAAGGCAGATGTGTGGCAGCAGCCATTGTCTTTAAAGGTCCTTATGTATAGAGGTGAAGAAAGGCAGCTGCAGAAGATCAAATGGGTTCCAGTGGGTTATTAAACTTCCCCATTCTGTGTCCTGCTTTTCTTCCTGACTCGAGTCCTACTGACCGAGGGCAAACGAGTCCCACCAACAGATATTGGTTGCGAATTTGCAGAGGAGGTACTATGTAGAGGCAACAGTCTTCTCGGCTGGTATGCTAGTCTCCCTTTGCTTACAGCTTTTGGCAGCTGCAGGTGCCTTGCTTCCTGATTCCCCTGTGAACTCTGACTTTACCATCTGGGCCACTGTTTCAGGAGAACTGGTGACTTTTCTCTGATCTTATGATCCCTCATTTGGATCTTTATTTCCCTATCTCCTTCCACAATCAGGTAGGGTCCATTTCTGTATTAATTCCTTACTTTTTAGTACTCATAGAGGTTCTACTTCCCTTGTGGAACCCTGATGAATACCCTGTCCATTCATTTGGCTCTTATTTTATTTCTTACTATGATATTAATGTTTTCTTCATATAGAGCCTACATACTTTTTAATGGATTTATTCTTAGAGAGCTTATATTTTTGCTTGCTTATTGGATGGAATAAATTTCATTTGAATGGAATTTTCCTTCCATAATATATTCTAATTGGATCCTACCTCAGAGACTTTGCACCTGCTCGTCCTTCAGATACACCCATAGCTTGCTCCATTTTTCCCTTGAGAAATTTATGTACTGCCATCTTTTCAGCAACACCTTCCCTGGCCTCTTTATAAAATGGTAATTCCTCATGAACCATACACCTTCTTCCTTGTTTCACGTCTATCTTTAACTCTAATCATTAAGATACCATACATTTAACTTATTTATATTATATATTTTCTGTCTTTCTTCACTAGAACGTAAGTTTCATAAGGGCAAGGATTCTTTTTTTTTTTAAACTGGTTTGTTTACTGCTATATCTCTAATGTCATCTCCAAAGTCTAGAATGCTGTATGACAAAAAATAGATAAATGGTAAATATTTTCTTGATGAAGGAATATATAGAAAAGTTTTGTATTAAAGAATTGTTGTGTAACTCATCACCTTACTTATTCTACCATTGTTCCCAGTAGTTATTTTTTTACTTTAAATGTATTTTATTTTTTCAGTATTCCAAGATTCATTGCCCATGCCCCACACCCAGTGTTCCATGCAATAGGTGCCCTCAGTACCCACCACCAGGCTCTCCCATCCCCCCACCCCCTCCCTCCAAGTCCCTCAGTTTGTTTCTGTGTCCAAAGTCTCTCATGTTTCGTTTCTCTCCCTGAATTACCCTACTTCCCATTTACTTTCCTTCTCCTACTATCTTCTGTATTACCCCTTATGCACCACAACTAAGTGAAACCATGTGATACTTGACTTTCTCTACTTGGCTTATTTCACTCAGCATAATCTGTTCTAATCCAGTCCATGTTGCTACAAAATTTGGATATTCATCCTTTCTGATGGAGGTGTAGTATTCCATTGTATATATGTACCATATCTTCTTTATCCATTCATCTGTTGAAGGGCACCTTGGCTCTTTCCACAGTTGGACAATTGTGGCCATTGCTGCTATGAACATTGGAGTACGTGCAGCCCTTCTTTTCACTACATCTGTATCTTTGGGGTAAATGCCCAGTAGTGTAATTGCAGGGTCATGGGGTAGTTCTATCTTTAATTTTTTTAGGAATCTCCACACTGTTTTCCAAAGCAGCTGCACCAACTTGCATTCCCACCAACAGTGTAAGAGAGTTCCCCTTTCTCCACAGCCTCTCCAACACTTGTTGTTTCCTGACTTGTTAATTTTGGCCATTCTGATTGGTGTAAGTGGTATCTTAGTGTGGTTTGTTCCCAGTAGTTTTTAAGTAAATTCTCTCATAATTGCTAGTCTATAAATTCATATTGTCTACAAATAATGATAACTTTGACTCTTTTTTTCCTAATACTTATATTTCCTTTATTTCTGTTGTCTAATTACATTGATTAGTTCATGCACAATGGCGTTAAATAATTTTGTTGGTAACTAACATTATTCTTCCTTCTCCCACCCTAGATTTTAATGTTTTACCATTAAAATCTTTTGGATCAAGGTCACTAATCCTAGACTTGTTCTATTTGGATGTACTTTCTTTAAAAGGTCATTACTTTGTTGCCTAGAGTTAGTTATAGGAGGGTCATTAACTTAATTATTGGATTGTATTCCAAAAATGTTATTTTGAAATCAACTAGATTCCAGAATTTATTTTTCTATGTAAGCAATGGTATAAATAATGACCAGACTTCCTTGTGTTTATATCCTGTAATGTTTCAAGTGTGTGGGGTTGCTCTTCAAAATGAGGCATTAAGGTTCAGTTCTTCCATGAAGTGTCTCAAAGACAGAAATGAATGTTTCATCTACTTAATTGCCATTGTCCATATTGTCTTAATCACTTCTTGGCATGAACATACCATATGATATAATTTTGATTTGTATTCAAGATTATCTCTTTCCTGCTGTAGATTTAGCCTGAGTTCATAGATTTAAATGAGCATAAGGGACAAGAAAATCATACAAATGTCAAAAAAGGTTGATGAGCGTGTGTGTGTGTGTGGGTGTCACATAACAGGCAGTGGTAAGAACTAGTGGGTAACTTGAGAGCTCATGGTCTGTCAAAAAGGGCACAGACAGCAGCTGCTTGGGAATATGGATCCAGTATTGCCTGATCTGATTTTTAAGATGAGTGTGGAAATACTGACCTTCATGGGAAATCTGTTTTTAAAATGTGGGTATATTGTTCAGCCCTGGCAAGAAAGGTATGGCACCTTCAAAATGGGTCATTGACAAAGGCATTGCTTAAAAGATGTGGGCAGGTTTTCTCTTACCCATCAAGGAAGGCTGAAACTACTGGGGCTACTAACAGCAGAATGCATTGCTGTTTCTTGGTCTAGAGGGCCTGGCTGCGGCTATGGGAAGGGGCCAGGGATGCCTGCCAGAAGCACGGTGTTGAGTGGAGAGAAATAGCCAATCCATGGTAGGGAAGGAGCCAGAGATATAAATATCTCCATCTCCTTTTCCTTTCATCCTCTGTTCTCCCACATATTTCTCTGTTGGCTTAAACTGAGAGAAAGCTAGAGGGCAGAGGAGCCATTTTTTCAGTTTCCAAAAGCCAGCATCCTGGGGAGTGGATCTCAAAGGTCAAATTTAAAATATTCAGCACTGATAGCTATTCACCTAGATTAAGAAAGATGCAAACAAATACCGAGAAGGAAAACAAAATATGCTGCAGGGTGTCCATGTGGGACTTTTGGTTTAAGCACCTCAAAGATATTGGTATGTCTTTATATTTCTATCATTTTATCCTAGTAGTGTGTATATACAAGGTGCTTGATAACTGAGTGAATAAAAGTGCCATGAAAACTGAATTTAACATGGCTAGAAAAAACATTTTACATCCTCTCAGTGAGATAAAAACAATTTCTCTTCAGGGTGTTTCTCCTCCTGCAAGAATAAATACAGCATTATCATCAAGGATTTTATGTACTAAATTTCTCAAATGTTGTGTTCTAACTTGTTGTATTACTTATCTATTGCTATATAAAAAATCACCCCAAAAGTTAGTGGCTTAAAACAGTTAAGCATTTATTGTCTTATAGGTTCTGAGTTTCAGGAATCCAGGAGTGACTTAACTGGGTGGTCATGGGTCAGGATCTGGGTTGGATGACCTGAAGGCTTGACTGGTGCTGAGGTATCCACATCCAAAAAGGCTCACTGACACACGTGTCCACTGGAAGCCTCGGATCCTCACTGCATGGCTTCTCCATGGGGCTGCCTAAATGTCCTCAAGACATGGCAGGTAACTGCCTTCTCCCAGAGCGAGTGTTCCAAGGGAGACACAGAAGGAGAGGACATCCAAGATGGAAACTGTGATGTCATTTGGAATCTAATCCTGGAAGTGGCATATCATTACTTCTGCCATATTCTGCTGGTCACAAACCAACTCAGTGCACTGTGGAATGAGATTAAGCAAAGATTATTAAACCATAATAGCCAAACTGTGGAAAGAGCCCAGATGACAGGAGTCATAAGGGGTCATCTTAGAAGCTGGCTACCACACTTATTCTGACTTATTTTTATAGAATGTCCTATAAATATTCTTAAGTACCTGAGTATCATTTTTCCGCCCAGCTTCCAAGAATGGATGAGCCCAGGGAATGCTGTTTTTAATGTTCATAGGCAATGTCAATGAGTTTCTTTTTTAAAAAAATTTACATTCAATTATCCAACTTACACTACATCATTGGTTTCACAGGTACTGTTCAATAATTTATCAGTTGCATATAACACCCAGTGCTTATCACATCATGTGCCCTCCTTAATGCCCATCACCCAATTACCCCATTCCTCTACCCACTTCTCCTTCAGCAACCCTCAGTTTGTTTCCTATAGTTAGGGGTCTCATGGTTTTCTCCATTTCTGATGACTTCCCATTCAGATTTCCTTCCCTTCCCCTCTGATCCTCTGTGCTATTTCTGATATTCACATATAAGCGAAACCATATGATAATTGTCTTTCTCTGATTGACTTACTTTGATCACCATAATGCCCTCCAGTTCCATCCACACTGATGTAAATAGTAAGTATTCATCCTTTTTGATGACTGAGTAATATTCCATTATATATGTTTTATATATGTGTATATATATACGTATTCTTTGTCTATTCATCTGTCAGTGGGCATATGGGCTCTTTCTACAGTTTAGCTATTGTGGATACTGCTGCTATGAAGTTGGGGTGCAGGTGCCCCTTCACATCACTGCATTTGTATCTTTGGGTAAATACCTAGTAGTGCAATTGCTGGGTACTAGGGTAGCCCTATTTTTAACTTCTTGAGGAACCTTCATGCCACTTTCCAGAGTGGCTGGGTTTCAACAAGGAAGTGTTTGGCCTCCATGTTATGGTGGCTCTTGCATCCACATGTCAGCTTCACCTTCTGTGGAGTGTTGGTATATAGGTAAGTAAGAAAAGAGAGAAGGTGCTCCTGGGAAAGATCCAAAAGAAGGAAGTCAGAACTTCCTGTTGTTGGCTGGAGTCTGCCAATGCTAAGAGAAATCCCTTTATGTACACTTCTCCTACCCTGCATGTGGACAGGTGTACATTATCATCAACTCACTGGGGTTCTTTATTTCCTTTCCGCATTTAACCCCCCCACACACACACACAACACACACACAACACACACACACATGTGTGCACTGAGGAATTGAGTGAGGAAATAGGGCTCCTCAGGACAGTAATCATAACTGGGATTCTTTCCCCTCATCTGTAAAAAGTTAGGGCTGCATTTGGCTCCAAGACACCAGGGATTCCCAGTGATAAACAGATGATAAAACTCCACATTTTAGATCTTCTTATGCCTTCCCATTTCCCACTCCTGACTTGATCTTCTCTAGGCATGTGCTCTGTCATAGATGAACACACTATTCTTTATCTCTCCAGATCTTAATTTCATATTTTTTCCTTCAGCATTACATCAGTTCCATCCAAAATCAAGGCAGCTTTTCATATTTATTAAATTCCTCTTCTGGTTAGAAAATTGGAATGATTCAACTTTCTCACATGTTTTCTGCTTTTGTCCATGTTTTGAGAATACTGCATAAGCCCCAAGGAATTTAAGGATTTCCAGAACCAAGTGATAGGTGTTCCAAATGAGATATGAACATTTACAAAGAATGTTGCTAAGCAGCTATTTACAAATAAAGGCATTTTTCCAACTGAAGAGAATTAAAAAGCAAATGTTATCACTACACAGAGAATAATCAGGAAGACTACCTTTACTGCACAAAAATTTATTACTAGGTTTCATTTTATATAGTACAGATAATGGTTGCTTGAAGAAGGAGGAAAATGTGTCAAGGGATTTTTATGAGAAAAAAGAAAGTAAGACTGTATGTTGGTTTGAAATGATGACTGAGTGATGATATCATTTCACTATAGTCCAGCAATAAATCTGTAAATCTTCTCTAACCAGTGACATGGGAACTGTAGGGAATCCAGGCCAGCTAGCTCCAGGCACTAATCTTTCATATTGGGAAATGCATCTGCTTGTGTCTTGGACCCTGAAAGTCTGACAAAGCCAGTTTTTGTATGAATTGGCTATTAATCTTGACCACTCTTGCTTACAGTTCATGACTTTAGGGACTATAGTCCAGTAGTGCTGAGTTCTGGGACACTTCTATGAATAGTTATCTTAGCACATCACAGAGCACCAGGAAGCCCCTACTTGGATGCTCACATTCTTTTTAGGCAAAAATGAAAAACAAAACAAAACAGCCAACCAACCAACCAACCAAATAAAAACCTAACCCCAGGAAATAAAGAGATGCAGTTGGGGTCATAAATTGAACTCATCTTGTGGCTTCACCACTCATTAACTGGTACTTTGTCTCACCAAACCCTAGAGATTCCACCTATAAGATGAGGTGATTGAATTAGAACAATAGTTAGTGGCCTTTCCATCACTGAAAACCTTTTTATTATTTTTCCTCTATAGACTTCGTGTTTTGAGAGATTTTTATCTAGACTATGACATTTGTATTATAGTAAATAATTTGTTCCACCTTTTATTGTGTTTCCATTTCAAACTTATCTGTATTTTAAACAATGTTTTTATGCAGTGGTGTATAAAAAAACATTATGAAATCATATAATCAAAGCTATGGTTGAGATTCTAGTAAGTATTTCATGGCACTATGTGCTGCTATTGATTGTTCATTTTGTGTATGTACTGTCACTACATATTAAGTGTCACTTTCACTTCTTATACAGAGCCTTGGCATATAGGCAACTAAAAGATATGGAGGAAATGGTACTGGATGGGTAGAACCATTAAAAAGACAAGTACGGGACATTTGGGTGGCTTAGTTGGTTAAACATCTGGCTCTTGATCTTAGCTCAGCTCTTGATGTCAGGGTTATGAGTTCAAGCCCCACATTGGGCTCCATGTTGGGTGTATAGCTTACTTAAAAAAAAGAAGAGACAATCACAGGTCCAAAATGGAGTCACTGAGATCATATCCATAAATGGAGACTAATTCCTAACCTAATTGAAGTTTCTACTACCCATAGAAATGTAACCTTTTAAAAATATAATTTATTTTACTTCTTTCAGTGTTCCAAGATTCATTGTTTATGCCCCACACCCCAGTGTTCCATGCAATTTGTGCCCTCAATACCCACCACCAGGCTCACCCATCCCCCCGCCCCCTCCCTTCCAAAACCCTCAGTTTGTTTCTCAGAGTCCAAAGTCTCTTATGCTTTATCTCCCTCTCTAATTTACCCCAGTTCACATTTCTTTTCCGTCTCCCACTGTCTTCCATGTTACTCCTTATGCTCCACAAGTAAGTGAAACCATGTGATACTTGACTTTCTCTGCTTGGCTTATTTCACTCTGCATAAACTCCTCCAATCCCATCCATATTGCTATAAAAGTTGAGTATTCATCCTTTCTAATGAAGGCATAATATTCCATTGTATATATGGACCATATCTTCTTTATCCATTCATCTGTTGAAGGGCATCTAGGCTCTTTCCACAGTTTGGCAATTGTGGCCATTGCTGCTATGCATATTTGGGTACATATGGCCCTTCTTTTCACTACATCTATATCTTTGGGGTAAATACCCAGTAGTGCAATTGCAGGGTCATAGGGTAGCTCTACTTTTAATTTTTTAAGGAATTGCCACACTATTTTCCAAAGCAGCTGCACCAATTTGCATTCCCACCAAAAGTGTAAGAGGGTTCCCCTTTCTCCATAGCCTCTCCAAAACTTGTTATTTCCTGTCCTGTTAACTTTGGCCATTCTGACTGTTGTAAGGTGGTATCTCAATGTGGTTTTGATTTGAATTTCCCTGATAGCTAATGAAATGTAGTCTTAAGTAGCCAGAAATTTTAGCTAACAGAAATTTAGTCTTAACTAGTCAGGAATTTTCTGAAGACTACTTATGAGCTTATCTGTCATGTGGGCCCTCTCCATCCATCTCTCAAAGGAATATGAGGTAATCTGCATGATAAGACCCTCTGCCTTTCCCCTTAAGGGAGGTGACCTTGCCAGGAATTACCCTTTCTTTTCTTCAGCTAGTAGCTTCTTGCCCTACCCTTCTTCTTATGAAAACCTTCTATTTTGTACAACTTCTTGGAGCTCCTCTCTACTTGCTAGATAGTGCTGCCTGAATCATGAATCATTTAATAAAGCTAATTAGATGTTCAAATTCATTCAGTTGAATTTTTGTTCTTTAAGAGATCCAAAAAGGGATGTCAGATTTAAGGCCCAAAGTCATATGTTCAAGGGCATGCTTATGCCCCCCCCCTTTTTTTTACTGTGATTATTCCGTATGTGGATTTAGTAACAAAACTTCATTAACCTGGCATTCCTCCAAGTACAAGAAACTAGTAAGAACATCTGATAACTGAAAATGGCAGATAATACCATACTGGGTTGATTTATTTCCAGTCAAAAGCAAAGACACACGCACATGTGACTTTACCAGCAATATTTATGTGCTTCCTGAGATTATGAATTATCGATGGAAATATTATGAAACCTCTAAGTATATAGAAAAGTTTCATAATCCTAAAATTTTTGTGCAACAGTGGTTGAACTGCCTTCTCATTCTCTCTGTTGGGTTGTGGATAAATGGAATGTGGGGTTGGCTGGCTCAGTTGGTGGGAGCACAATAAAAATTATATCAGAGATTTATTCTGTTGACAGTCATCAGTTTCCCTGGTAATCTCTGCCATCCTGCTGACCAGTGCCTGTTACTTGTCACAAGAGAGTCAGAGTCTCTTGTTCTATCTTGTCAACTCTGGCATGAATTTTCAGGAGGCATTTCCTCTTATTGTCTTGGAAGGCATTAGCCTTGTCCCTCCACTGTTTCAAAGAAATAACCTTCTCTGTGTTTTCTCTCTGTGGTCATCTGCTACACCAGGTGGGAGTTTAGTAGAGTGAGTACATGCATCAGAAAGTGACTGGATTTTCAATCATGTAGTAATTAGAAGAGGTATATTAGCTTTGCATACAGGGTGTCTGTGGTAAGCACAATAATGGGACCCCCAGAGATGTCAGTGTCCTAATTCTCTGAACCTGTGACTATGTTTTGTTATATGGCAAGGGGAAATTAAGGTTGCAAATGGATTAAGTTTGCTAGTCATCTGATATTAAAACAGGGAGATTATCCCGGATTATCTGGATGGGCCTAGTGTAATTACAAGGGTCTTTAAAAATGGAAGGAAGGAGTTGGAAAAGGAGAAGATAGAGAATAGAGAAGAAGGGGTCATAGTAGTACAATTCAGCTGAGAAGAGAGAAGGAGGCTATGAGCCAGGAAAGTGCCTAGAAAAAAACCTAGAGAACAGATTCTCCCTAGAACCTGCAGAAAGGAACCTAAACCTTCCTGACATCTTGGTTTTAGCCCTAGGAGACCTGTTTTAGACTTCTAACCTTCAGAACATAACATGATAAACTTATGCTGTTTTCAACCACAAAGTTCATGATAAAATTTATTACAGCACCAATAGGAAATAATAAAATTAGGTTGGATTTCCAAAATAATTTTATTGGGATTAAATAAATTATTCTTTCATAAATCTTTTCCCTTAAGCTTCAAACTTTTTCAAAGAAATAACTTTTTATTCATAAAATTCCCCAGTCTTAGGTGTTCAGTTTGAGAAGTTTTGACAATCGTATACAGATATATAACCACCATAAATGAGATATGGAACATTTATATCATTCCAAAACATTGTGCCCTTTTCTAGTCAATTCTCCCTTCCCTCCAATCATCATAGATTAGTTTTCTATTTCATATGAATGGAATTATAGTATGTATTCTTTTATGCTTGGCTTCTTTTGCTTAACGCAGGGGTTGGTAAACTTTTTCTATAGAGGATCAGATAATATATATTTTTGGCTTTGTATTCCATTTGATCTCTGTCTCAACTACTAAACTCTGTCCCTGTAGCACCACAGCAGTCATAGAAAGTACAGAGTGAGTGTGGCTGTATTCCAGTAAGACTTTAGTTAGAAAAACAGGTGGTAGACTACATTTGGCCTCTGGGCCATAATTTGCCAACTTCAGATTAGCATAATATTTTTGATAGTCATCAGTGCTATTGCATGTATTAGTAGTTCATTTTTTTATTACTGAGGATTATGTTATAGTATGACCATACCACAATTTGTTCATCTATTCTCTTATCAATGGATATTTAGAATTGCTCTAGTTTTTTCTATGATGAACAAGGCTGCTATTATACATTTTTTATTATATAAGTTTTTTGGAGAACATTTATTTTCATTTCTCTTGGGTAAATACCTTGGAGAAGAATTGCTGGATAATAGGGTAGATGAATGTTTAACCTTACAGAAACTGCCAAATAGCTCTTCAAAGTGGTTGTGCCCCATGACACTTCCATCAGCAGTGAATGAGAATTACATTTGCTCCCTCTCCTTGCAAACATTTGGTGTAGTCTTACGATTTTAGCAACAATGATAGGTGTAACTCAGTCACTCTTTGAAATCATGCTTACTGTTCTCCATAATCATCCTTCCATCATTTCTTACATCATTTTCCACTCCATCTCTTTTCCTCTGTGTTATTTTGTCCCTGTACCCACAGACTCAGTTTTCTTCAACTCGGTATTCTTCAACTCAGCATCTCCCAGTCTATTTTTAACCATCCCTCTCACTTGTTACCATATGTACTACATTGTTTTGGCTCCTTACCAAGTGTTTTTTCCAAGTTTATCTTCACTGCAACACAGATCTGGAACAATCCTACCAAACTACAAACCTGCCATACCATCCTCATTTCCTGGCTTTCCTTCTTTTTATATTGAGAGCTATTCCTAAAAGTAGTGAATGTGTATCCAAGTCAAGCCATAACCATCTCTAGCTCCAGAAAGAGCTTCTCCCACATTCTCACAACTCCTAGAAATTGCATTAACACAGCATTGCCCACCCACCTATAATTAGACCTCAGATGCAATTTATCTGGAACAAGATGTTCATTTTAATGTTAAATTAATGTTCATTTAAACTCATTAATATGCAAATAACCAAGCGCTGCTTTCCTGAGAGAGTTTTGGTAGACAACAGAAAAAAGAGAGGATGTTGCAGGGACAGAAGGCAGTGTTTGTAGGCAGAGGTGCAGTGAAGGTGGAATGGTGTGTGTGTGGGGGGTGCTGGGGAGGAGGAGGGTGCTGGAAGATAGAGTGTACTACATTGAGGGCCAAGTTCATCTTCCTCACCATTTGTACCCACACTGACTATTCACATGGACCTGGATTTTAGCAATCTAGATGAATCTTTTCTTAACTCTTTTTCACTTTGTTTTTCCTGCTCATTGATTAAACAGCTGCTCCTCTAACTTAGTGTGAAGGAGGATTTCAGCCCTTCCAAGTCTCTCTTTCACTCCGCACTCTCTTAGTTCTTAATCTTCAGATACCCAGTGAGTCACATTACCTTCTGACCATGGCTCTCCAGTGGAGTATCTCTCTCTGCTTCTCTGTCTCTCTTGAAGTATGTCCAGGCAATGACTGTCCCTGGCTATCATCATTTTATTTAAGACTTAGTTATTCTGTGCCTAACCTTACAAGAAACATGATCATGATTGATAACTCTCCTCCCAAGTTTATTATTTGTAATCCAACTAGGACAATATACCAAACCCAAACAATGAATCTTTTGGGAGAAGACTGAGTGAAATCTTTTCTAGAGTGAGAAGGGGCTAACCCCCCCAAAAAACAAAAACAAAAGAAAGAAAATAAACTCATAAAGATGCATATCTTTGAATTTTCAGACAGTAGGCAAGCTGGCACACTATTTCTGAATTTTATATCTTCTATTTTGTAAAGGAGGGCATCTCCAGACATCTTCAAATAACAACAAGTCACCCAATTCTAGAATCAGCCAACTCAGTGCCCTAAAACAGACCATCAGGAAACACACTAACATAGTATCGTTTTTGCTATTTGCCTTGTTTAAACATGAATAGAGAGAACATTATGTACTTTGAGTCCTAAGGCCTGGCTTAAATCCTAGCCTTGCTACTTAATTGCTATATGGTGTTGTGATTTCAAGAAGGTCACTCCATGTCTTTGTTTCAGTTATCATTTGCTGTGCAACAAGCTAGCCCAAAGCTGAGTGACTTTGTGGGTTAGCAGTTTGAGGTAGACTTAGTTGGGTGGCTCCTCTGCTGGGCTTCCTTGGGTTCATTCAGCTGACAGCAGTAAACTGGCTGCTGCCCCATGGCCTCATTTACATGTGTGGTTGTTGTTGCTGGCTGTGGGCTGGGGCTATCTTCCTGTGGACTCTTAGCATCGGGAGGCTACCTCAGGTCTCCTCTTATGATAGTCTCAGGACACGAGAGTAGAAGAGAAACGTGTAAGGCCTTTGAAGTCAAGGCTTGGAACTCCTACATTTCTGCCACTTTTTATGGGTCAAAGTCAGTCACCAGGACCACCAGAACCAAGGCTGTGGAAGGTGTCCTCTACTTCTTGATGGGAGAAACAGTGACATCATGCTGGAAAGACATAAACATAAAAGAAGGGGAGAAACCTGTGTCTATATGTTACAATCCACTGCACTCTCCAAGACTATATTTCTAATCTATAAAAGAGGACTAAAAACCCAAACAGGTTTGGATGCTCAGTTTCCTCTGCTAGCTCATTTTCTCTTTTCTGTCATTCTTTTCTCTATCAGGTTATGTCCTATGCTGGGTTCTGCCAAATCTTGCTATACCCACTCCTCCAGCTTCATGTTTCTTTGACCTTCCTCCTCATTTTCTGAGCAATGCTCTCAGTGTCCCCACCCCAATTCTTTGAACTTGTCGTCTGTACACTCTTTCCTTGCCTGGATCATTCCTCATACCTTCTCTTTACCTAGTTATTTTTGACCCATTCTTCAGCCCTCAGCCCATCTCGTATTCCCTTGTCTTTGGAGAAGTCTTCCTGACTCCCAGATGGGATACAGCTCTGCTGTAAGATTCTGGCCAAGCTCCCTCAACCTTCTATCATTGTTTTCCAGAATTTTTAATTATTCAAATATTTGTGTTTATTATGATAATTTGGATGGTTGATCAGCAAACGTTTCCCCTTACCAATCCACTGTGGGCAGAGTGTACTTTGCACCTCATTTATTTTGGGATTGGCCACATAACTCAACTTGGCCAATAGGATATTAGTGGATATGACATGAGTAAAATGAAGTATGCTTGTGTGGCGGGATTTGTTCTCTTGTATCTCTGCCACTGCCTTGAGAAGAACATGTGCTTGGTCATTTGCTGGTCCCAGAAGAATGAGAGACATATGGAGAAGAGCTGCCCCAGTTGACCTGCACATGGAGTGCAATATTAAATTTTTATTGTTGTATGCTGTAGAACATCAGAGTAGTTTGTTCTGCAGCAAGAGATGACTGATAGGATTATCTCATTGCAGTCTCCCCCACCAGACTGAAAGATCCACAAAGAAAGTCAATGTGCTTATTTTGCTCACTATTGTGTTCCTCTTGCTTAGTACAGAAGGTACTTAATAAATATGTGTTGAATAAAAAATGATTAAGTGGGACAGTATATGTGGAAGCATTTAGCATATTATAGGCACTTAATTGGCATTTAGCAGATGGTGTTTTAAAATGTGTTATATAATGCTCAGTAGAATCTGTATTTAGTTCTCTTCTAGACTTGAAAATACTCTAAGATTTTTAACTCAGGTTTATGTGCAAGAAAAATTCCCCTATATCTATAGTTAGCTGTATGGTGACTCTGCAATCACATTCATTTACCCGGAGGAAATTTAAGATTATTAAGGAAAATAAAAAAATAAATGCAAGTTTAGGAAGTTATTTACTTGTGTTACTTTGTTTTCTAATTTTAAATCTTATTAGTTTAAAGTGATAATAAAAGAAGCCATTTGGAGGCAGGACAATATTATCACATCTGGAGAAACTTAATAAGATTAGGACAAAGGCTCTATTCTCTTCTTGATGCACATGTGCAGTTCTCATTAGCTTTCATATTGTCTCAAGGAAAATATTAGAAAATGTCATGCACCATAAAAATTCCACACAAAGGGGGTTAATTAATAGGTACATGTAGTATTAATGCAGATGTTAACCATTAACAATGATAAGTGTTCTCTAATAGCTGGTGTCCATGGATAATTAACGCTCACCAATTCCCCCAGTACTTAGAAGAAAACATAAATATAAAATACCCAATGATGAAAGAATTTTGAATAATTCCAAATAATTTGGAAAACAGTCTTAAGATTTATATAGCCAATATTTTGTTGATTAGGTAAATCTTTAAAAATAAATATGTAATTTCTGTAAAACTATTTAGAGTAAACTGGGCTCCAAAAAACCCAAACCAAAACAAAACAGGACTTCCCAGGGGCACCTGGGTGACTCAGTCAGTAAAGCGTCCAACTCGTGATTTCTGCTCAAGTCATGATCTCAGAGTCCTGAGATGGAGCCCGTGTCAGGCTCCATGCTTAGTGAGGTGTCTGCTTTTCTCCTTCTCCCTCTTCCTCTGTCTCTCCCCCAGTCCTCGCACTCTCTCTCTCTTGCTCTCAAATAAATAAATAAAATCTTTAAAAAAATCACTTCCCAAACATTCTGTATTTGTGAAATAATAGCTATTGGGCATTTGTTTGTCTTTCTAATACCAATGTATCATTTTAATATTTTATATCCATATAGAATCAAATGTTCCTTTGCAAATGAAAGAGATTCATATATAAGAAATTGTTTTTCTTCTTCACTGATTGTGGGTGACTCTAGGCCTTTCCCATTGGATTTCTAGTATTGTGTATCTTTAAAAGTTCATGTGAAGAAAATGAGATTATAAATATTAACAAGTTAGATGTATGTATATGTAAGTTTGTATATAGTGTTAGAAAACCAAATAATGATATTGCAGTGTGCATATTTATATATTCTGATGCAATGTGTAACTCTATTAGTCTTAACATTTCCTTTTGTTTTTCAAAGTACTGTATTTGGTCCCTTGTTATTGTTTAAAGTAAGATAGAAATTCACCTGTGGCAGACAGGAATGCAGTACTCAGATTCCTTTTTGAGAAAGGAGTTGCTGCCCAGCCATGAAAGTGTGGTTAGCAGACATCTCCAGTCCCCTGTTCAAGCATCTACCACAGCTTTTGCACTGAGGTCCTGCTGTTCCTGGGAAAGCCTGCAGTCAGTGATGGAACAAGATGGTGACCCAGGGGCTTAGCCATCTCCACCCAAGCAGGACTTACCTAACAGGTGAGTGCTCACTTTTGGACAGAGTGGTAGTTTATCAGGTGTGTATCACTCTCTGATGGCATCCCTTATCTAATCTTGCCTCCTGCTCTTTTCTTTCATGGAAGCCATTACCCAATAAGCCCTTCATTTCCCTAACTTCAGTGTCTGCCTTCCAAAGGGTCCAAATGGCACAACATATTTCTTAGGACCTAAGAGACAGAACCAAATAAACTTGGGATTTGATTCAAGGTGACAAAAGTAGAAAAATTCATTATGTAAGGAGTGACAACCATACTCTGAGCTAGACAGGTTGAAGTAAAAGAAAAATGAAAAAAGGGAGCTAACTTTTTAAAATATGAAGGAATAACGGTGACAAAAAATCCCCCAACAGAATTATAAGGAAAACAAACAAGTTTCCTGTCAGCCAGATTATGTAGATAAATGCTATTCCAAAGACTTAAAAAAAAAGCTAAACAATCATTTTGAAATATATATCATGCAAAAATTCTCTTATCAAAAGACAAACTTTTGTTCTCAAATATATAAATCTCTAAATGGACATGCCCTGTCAATAAATCTATTTTAATATGTGTTTAACACCAAGATGAAATTCATGGTATCCACATGAGAAAAACCATGTTAGTCTGTGCTAACAAAGGGGCCAGGGAAATAGCTGATTGTAACTGTTTGTAAATCAGTTTTTGAAATTATCTATTAAAATGGCATCCTACCTGCAAAAATGTTAAGCATACCAAAGACCATTCCATGGACTACATTTTGAGAAGCACAACTATATTCAATGTGCCCTGCTGAATATAATTTGTTTTGAGGTGAGGAAGAGATAAAAATGCAATAAAGATTCATCTCTAAAGCTTAACTGAAGGGGGAAAACAATGGAGAAAGAAAAGAGAGACACGGTCTTTGGTAACAATGGGAAAAAATGTAACAGAACTAGTATGCATATGTTTGCAGTTACTTTAAATAGCTTCACATATTTTCATACAAGACCCCTTTATTGTGATGCATTTGCAATAGCTGGCAGTGTGTGGGGTAAGTTGAAACATGTGTGTAATACCATCAGTTCATATGGTAGAGGCAGGAAAAATAGTTGACTGATTAAGTGTGCTGTTTTGAAGGCACCCTATAACAGTAATATTAACCATTTGGCTGCCAGTGCTAACTTCCTATTGTTAGCTTTTCATAGCCATGCTGTAGGAAAAGTTTGTGTGGATGTCCACTTAAAATGCATTCATAGGTGATAGAAATGCTTCTCCTAACAATTGAGCTTTGGCACAACATTTTTATGTGTTCTTAATATTATTTAAAAATGAAACAGTACCTCCTTCTTTACTATAAAACAAAGAGCAAGTTTGGAACAGAAAAGATTTCAGAAAGACACTCTCGAAGTGTTGTGGAAGAGGAAAATTTTTCTATGCTATTTAAGGTTCTTCTGGCTGGTCTAAGAACTAACTTGTCATGAGACAGATTAACAGGAGAAAATCAAACTTAATTACATATGTATGAGAAATGCATATAAACATGAGAGATTCTAAAGACAGTCAGGCCAAATGAAGAATATATTTCATTTTGGACTAACAAGAAAGGGTAGGCATCTGGGACTTCAAAGGAAAGGAAGGCAATTCACAAGAAGAATGGAAAGAATAAATATTTAGTAAACATAAGTTTGCTGGGCCTTCCAGGAACAATGGGACACAGAGAAGACTTTAATCAAGCAGGCCTTACTAGGTTCCTCCCTATCTACTACATCTAGTTCACATCAGACTATAGTTATCTATAGTGACAGCTGGACATCTCCCTTCCTGGAACAGGCCCTCTATCAAAATTCTTTTAGGCATTTAATGGGGGTGGCAAAAAGAAAAACTTCTTGAGTTGTCTGTTTCTTAATAATAGTCAGCTTGAAATAACTTCCATGCCAAGAAGACACATATTAGGTTGCAAAGTTTGCTTCCCTACAGTGGGAAGGTGTGGTTATTGAGAGAGACTATGTCTTTTACCACCTTTAGTAAGGTTTGTGTCCCTGGGCTGTGCTCAAGAGCAAGACCTCTTCCCCTTCCACTGTCCAATCACCCTTCATAACTGATCAGGTTCCTCATCCTCCACCACCCACCAGGTGATGTCTGATCACCCTGGCCTGTCTTCAGCAAGAATCTTGTCCAGTTGGTTTAACCCGAACTTCCTCTTATCCCTGATGTTTCCTTTTAGTAGTTTTCTATCCACTGACACCGCCCCCCC